>WAAB01017053.1:5599-16431 GCA_013389865.1 Piaya cayana | reverse complement strand
TGGTCACGCCATTTCTGATACAAGCCAAGATGCCATTGGCCTTCCCCTACTGACAAGAGCTCATGAAGAACTTCCTGTACCAAGGTTTTGAATTCTTCAATGAGCTTCCCATTCTGCAAGGACCAAATTTTAACCGTCAAAGCTCTGGTACTTCTTCTGTACACTCACTGTCACAATCTCACCTTGAGAGGCTTCCAGCTACCTGTTCTGAGCCCCGTGTCTCCTAGCACCACACTCCACCTGTGCTCCAGATCATTCCACTGCAGTCCAAACACTAAGCCCTGTCCAACCACACAGGGCTCATCTGCTAAATCCCTTCCATACAAACCCTCCTAGGAGGACACTTTTATTGCTATAAAGGAGCTTGCTGATTCATGGATATGCTTTCTGTAAATTGCTTATTGATATTTTCTTCCCTGACTTCTGACCTTGAATTGCGAACTCTGCAGAAAAAAACCTAAAAACACTGAAGTGTCTGAAAATCACCAGCCACATTGCAATTATATCCATATTAAGAACAGCAATGATAATATAGTATAATGGTAATATTTATCCAAGTATCCCAAAATTGATTATGTACCAGTAGGATTCTTCTTGCCCAAGAAAGAGAATGTGTAAAAATGTCTGTACATGAGAAGGACCATCTTTCAGGGGAAAATACAGCAGAATCATCACTGAGTCTAAAGGACAATTTCATTCTCCTCTAAATCATTCCCTTCTGGTACATTTTCTTCATATTTAGTAGCTGGATACAATTCACTCTATAGGTACTAAGCCTGTGTTATTACAGTTCCAGTATGATACATGTTTGTTTGGAGTCTTAACAAGATCATGAATCAGGAAATAGTATTGCACTTTATATTATGTATTTATTTATTGTGTTAGGATGGAATTTACCTGGGTCCAGATAACAAAATTAGGTTGTTACAGCCCTTGGTTTCATATAAGTTATTTTCCTCTCGATGCGTATGCCTATGCCCTGTGGACAGAAATTTATTTCACTGGTACTGAATTAGAATTTTCCCATTCTCTCTCTGCCTCCAGGTATGATTTCTACACTTTTTACTTCTGCTTCCAATTTTGTATCCATTACTTGAAAGACTGAAAACATGAAATATAATACCAACCATTACAGAGCAAGAAAGTCTGCAGTGTGTAGGGAATGTTTTTTGTTCTTGTTTGATCCTTTTGTAATTAAAGAAATCCTACTCAGTAATTTGATGTCTTTAGTGTCATTATGATACTTCTGATCTTAATCTTTCAGTGGAATCTTAGGGGCTGGTTGGCAATTTGAAAGGAGGACTATTTTGCAGAGAGTTTATGGGATGCAGATTTGGAAGATCCCAATTCTCTGGAGTATGTCACACACTGAGCAATTAAAGATGACTTAAATGGATCATGTAGCAAGAAATGCAAACATAAATCTGGAAAATCACATATATATATATATAAATTTTTGTATGTATACAAGAGCCTAATGTATTTAAAAATACAATGGTAATTATCTTTAATAATACTAAAATGATCAGTGAAAAACAGTGTAAGAACTTTGCTAAGTGTCCAAGTGTGCATTGCTATATTTGATAACTTTGCAAGGACTTTAGTCTCAAAGATTCAGAGACTCTGTGAGATTAGATAGTATTCCTACACAAAATGCAGGAGAGAAGTTAAATGAACAAATGGCAAGTTTATCTCACATAGAAAAGTTATAAAATCATTAAGCAAGTAGAAGTTTATTCAGATAACTGGCTACGGCCCAGCAAGGATTTCACAACACTATCAGCAGGGTGTTGAAACATTAAAAAAAAAAACAAATCCAAAACAACCCAGCAACCAAATGCTCAGCTTCAGAGAAGCACTCTCATTTAAGAAACACACTCAAATATTTCCTAGATAAGGACCTGTTTACCAGTACATGGGTCTGTTCTTCTTGGAATCAAGGTCCATGCAGTTTGTTTTCACACACACCGACATTCTGTCAATGTTTTGTGATTTCTCCTCACTCAAGTACCAGGAACACAGGAAAAGTGGAAGTAACAAGCATACACAGTTACAAAGAGGAATGACATATAAATATTATTTATATTTATGTGGTGATTTGAGTTTCGATAGAAAGCATCAGAGTGTAATGAGTTAATCAACAGCAACTTCTGTCACTCTTCTTTGTGCACATAAAACCAAATTCTCTTAAAACCAGGTATGGATAAGGATATGTCACAGCACCAGCACAAGGAAAGGTAGCTCATGCAACTGCTGATACAATAGAAAACTGGAAAGGTTCAAAATAAAACAAAGCCAAAATTGAGGTGTAAACTATGTAAAGACAATAAAAGATGTGCTGTGGATATCCAGTAGACCCCCAGTGTAATTGTATTGATCATTCAGCATCCTTTGAAACAGAATGTTTCTGAATTTCTGCTCTATGATATATCTCTCCTTAGGAACAATCTGGCCATCTAGGAAATATTTCACCCTACCTTCCAGGCCACACAGAAGTTTTAAAACAACATAAATGTAAATACTTGCTGATGCCAAGCACTCTATTTGCCAAGAAGAAATGATGCATTTTGTTTCAGGATTACATTACAACCAAGATTAATCTTCGTATATTCTCTGGCAATTCTTTAACAAAAACAACTCCTGATGGAACACAACATGTACTTCACAGGTTCTGCATGTTCAGGGAAACTTCTCTCAACTGCTGGCTTACAAATGTTCATATGGAATATGCTGCACTGAAAACTGCTTTTAATCTGACTGACAGATATTACAGAGGTAATGCCTTGGGAGATGGCATCAGGGTGGCTCCTTTTGAAGAAGGAGCTAGTCTGTGAAAAAGATTGAAACCCAGAACTATTTAACAAAACAAATCAATGAATATACCCCAAGTTCTCCTAGAAGAAGGGGAAACATCTCATCATTGTAATGTAAGGCAATCATCATTCCGTAAGAATTCAGGCCAAGCCTCAAGTGGTGCATCACAGCATGAATTATATTATAAGATTGCTTGGTGCAACTGCAGGGAATGACTGATCACAAACATGCCTCCAGCTGCTGTACCTAGGTTTTTTCTCTTGCTTATCAAAAGAAATTGACCCCTATAAAAAAGCAACCACTTTATATACCTACATTTGCACACATGGATTTACCAATATTCAAACCCATCTACTATAAAGTCAAAGAACTATCTGGGGTACTATCGGAACTATCTAGGGGAAAAAAAACCCAGGCATCATCAAAACACAAAATCAAGAAGAAATGAAAGTGAATAGATCAAAAGAAGGGGTAGTTACTTTTGAGAACAGCCACATGACTAAAATTTTGTTTATAGCTGTCTCTAAAAAAAATGCTACGTGCAAGATTCAGTGCTGGCAAACGAGTAGAATTATCAAGCACCATTTGAGTTTTGTTGAGTTCTACCATGACAAAAAATTTTATTAGAAATAAATTTGACTGACGTTGAGTAATGTGGCAGACTCTCCTTCCAGCAGCCAAATGGGACTTTTCTGAGTCAAATATAGTTTATAAGGCTTAAGTTGCTAAGCATGACTGAGTTGACCAATCATGCCATGCGAACACGAACTCATCACTACTAAGAGATGTCAAAAAAATAAACACACAAAGAAACCCAAAAGCTTAAAATTTGGAACAGCACAGAGACTGAAAATCTTCAGTTTCTACACAAGCAATTCATCAAAAGAAAAAAAAAGCTAAACTTGTCAAGAAAATTCTTTTGCTCAAAATTACATGCTTAGTTATACCGTTACATTACTGGTCTTCCCCTGCCCACTGCTCCTCCTCTTCCTTCTGAGTTTCTGCCTAGGAAATATTTCCAGAACTTGCTGGTTCAGTTAGCCCTTTCAGAGCCTCAGCATTCAGAGGCTCTAGCAACAAAGCCTATTATTACAAATACTTCAACTATAAAATTTCTAAGGAAATCAGACCAAATATCATCATCTCCTGTTGATTCTCACCTAACAATTTTTAATCCACTAGTGTGAGAGAAGGGTCTGAGGTCAAAAGCTAATTTTGTTATTTTATTAAAAGCAAATGAGGAAAATCAGGATAAAAGTTCCAGAGCCTGAGAAGTCATGAAACATCAAGATAAGATATGACAGAAGCACTACATCAATGACTGCAAAATCCAAGTCAAAATACATCATAAATTTTGTTTTGGTACAAGAAGATGATAAACGGTACACTTGGGTTGCACAGACTTTTAAAAACTTTTTTTTTTTTTAATTCTTTCTCATTCATCCTTGCATTTGAATACCAGCCCATTCCCAAGCTTACAGTCATGCAAATTCTCACTCACACATAAAGTTACATTGGCTTCCAGATTACTTGTGAGCACATACTTCACCCTTGAACGTCACCTTCTGGCCTTCAAATTTATCATCTAATATCAAGTATTTAGATATTAGCTGCTATCTAGAAATGAGCACAGTTTCGACGTGAGCAAGGTATTTCATCACTTCACGCATACAATGCATTAGCAGCAGCACACGTGAAAGATGATCTATTACTCTCAGACTCTCAGTGCTGCTTTACAGAATAACAAAGTATCAAACATAATATCCAGGAATAAGCAAATCATAGATTAACTAATACAGAACATTAGAATCATAGAATAGTTAGGGTTGAAAGGGACCTTAAAGACCCAACTAGCCTGCTATGGGCAGGGGCCAAAAAAAAAAAAAAAGAGAGAATTGTAACCAGTGCTATAGAAAATAGTGATAAAAACCTTGTGAAGTCGTCTGTGAAGACCAGCTGAAAACCAGCAGTGATGTGAGGTTTACCTGGAGTTCAAACTTAGCCCTCTACATTGTTCTGAGAGCTCACCATTAGAAGAAGAATAACCATTAGTAATAAAACATCCAAGAGTATGAACACCTGAGACCCTAGTCTAAAGATCTTTAAGGAGTCTCATAAATATATAGAAAACATCCTCACTAATAGGTTCCCCAAAGAAGAAAAATTCTACATTACCCACAAAACACATTTTTTACAAACTGCTTATTTCTGTTTTGATACAAAGAAGTCAAGCAAAGCATTTAACATTTAACTTTTAAAACGCAACATTGAAAATCAAAAAACCTGACCAAGATCAGAGTTGATCAGTAAAACCCTATCTCCCCTCACATAGTTTCTTCTTATTCTTATAACTTGTCGATGAACCAGCAAACGAGACTCTTTTAATACTGTTAGATATCATGAATTTGGATATAGGCTCAAAGCACGTCCATGCTACAGGCAACTGCTGTAGGATTTGCCACCCAGTGTGTTGGTAAGGGATTAGGGTGTTGATACATATCCTGGTGCCCTAAGCTTTGAAGAATGCAGTGGGTCCTGGCAATTTTTGCTGGCCTAAGTCCCTCATACATGGGCCGTGTATGACCAAGTGTAACATCCCTTGAAGAACACAGCAGAAAGTTGAGTGTGCTCTGCCAAGAAGCCCCCAGGAAGCAGGGTTTGTTGGCACATCCTTACCTTCAAGCAAGCAGCCAGCAGGGGCACATCTTGAAGTTATTCATCTCCAGGCAAAAATGACACAGCTCTCATCTATATCAGACCCTGAAAGCAAAGTTACAGAGCATATGATGGGTAAATAAAAAAATGGAAGACAGGAGAAACACGTACCAAGTAATATGCACAGACGGAATGGGAATTTCACTCTGTTACCAACAGCATTTACACATATAGGATTTGCACATATACAATGTTGTTTCTCCTCCTGGCATTCAGCCCTGGGTGCTGAAACAGTTGATGCTTTAGGCTACAGTGCTCCATTCTTTTTCCAGCCAGTCAGGTACCAGTGGAGGGACGCCCCAAGCACCACGCGGCTCAGGCAAGAGAGACTGCAAATCAAGATGCTGCCTGCACAAAGGTGCCCAAGGAGGCCTTTAGCTGCTGAAATTCCTACTGCCCTCACATCTACTCCTCCTAGGCTACAGCAGAGAAGGACGTGGACAAAACCCAGACAGACTACCTGGTCATGGACTACCTGTTAGGGTTCATCATGTTAGGATCTTCTACTCTGGAGATAAAGAGAAATAACGCTTGAGAAAAGGACAATAAACATGCAGCTAGGGAAAAAATAGCATAAAATACATCAAACAGCTAGAGAAAAAGTGACAACAAACAAGCTCTGCAGTCAAGGAAAGGGTAAATTCTTGGCCCTACTGAAGTCAGTGGGATGCTTGCCTGAAAGCTGTAGACAGCTTGGTTTAGCCAGGATTTTTAATTAGTGATTAAATGATTCAATGGCAAGTTGGCTGTTTAAAGAAGGAAAAAATCACAGAATAGCTCCAGCATGCCTCTCCCTGCCCTGCCTACCCCTTGGGAGGTACAGATCATACACAGCTTTTTTTATGGGGGACTTGACAGGTATTTCACTGAACCTCACTTGAAAACTATAGTTTCCCAGGCCCAATCTCCTTTCCTACTTTGGGGATGAGGATAGGAAACACCTGCTAATGACACCAGAGACAGAGCAAACAGCAAAAGTTGTGTGTCAGCAGAAGTCACAGGGGAAGCCTGGTCTCTCTAGTACAGACACAGTCTATCTGATAGTGGATATTGTATATGAAGCAATAAGATGCTTCGGTCATTTAACAGACATGCATTTGAATGGGTGATGTGACATACCCACAAATCAATAGGGCGTCTTGCCACCGCAAGGCATGATTTGCTTTGTTGAAAGTCCCACAACCCAAATGATCTATTCACACTGCACGCTTCTGTTATTCTGCTTGATTTTCTGCTTGTCTCCTTCTCCTCCTGCTTTTCCCTCTCCAAAGTACACTGGTTTCTATGGAAACAAACCCACGTCATTGCAATGGACAGAACTTGGTCACATCCCCAAGTACAGACAGAAAATGCAATTTAAATAAGTATTTTGCTGTTTCTAACATGAGCCAAGGAAGGCGATGGGTGATTATCCTGCGCACGTGTGTGTACATGTGTTTGTGTGGGCGGCCGCCCATGCGCGCACAAATTCCCTCTCGCCACGTGATCTACACACATGCAACACCACCAGCTTCCCAGGACAGCCCTCAGCAGAAGGCTCGGCACAATCCATCCTGTCTTATTCTGTTTTAATATAGCTGAAAATTGCTTTGACAGCTGAATAGCTTCTTTGTTTATAACTCATTCTTAGCTGACTCTGCTGCATTATGTAGCTTTTAAAAGAGATTACTTTGTCAAGAACTGGACATATATGGTCTGAGCATGAACAATTCAGCATGATGAACTGCATTCATTTTATCTGACGTACGGGGCTGCAATCCTGCTGCTTTTAATGTGTACGCTTTCCTCTGTGGGTTTCATTTTCTGATCTTAAATTTTTTCTAAATTTTCTTGGAGTCTTTGGACAGATGCAGAGAATTTTTGATAGGTCATATTACAATACTGTATCCTGCCCTAAATGCTGTACTTGAACAAACTTTTTGGCTCTGCGTAACAGGAGATCATCACTATTCAGGTAGTTAATATCCTGCAACTACCCTATCCCTGCCCTAAATTCCTACAGCTGTATATTTGAATGAGTATTTCAATGCAGTGGTGCTCCAGCAAAGGCTCAGAAAATGGACTCCAATATAGGAAGCACCATACAGAACATGCACAGCTTCTTACCCAATCCCTTCATCTCTAATTCTAAAAGCGGTCCTAAATAAGCAGATCTCCTGGTCTGTGAGACTTCATTATAGTCACACACGAGCTAGTATCTTGTCTTTACAAAGCCTTATAAAAACATTAAAGCAAAACCAGCCTACATGGCATTACTGGCACTATCGAGGCTTTATACCATGCAATAAATGAACTTTGCAGGCTCTACTGGCTATTGGTTTTTATAGTGCTTGAGTCGACTACACTGTCTGTTTCTTATCACACTTCTAGCCATAGCTTGCTTAGAAATTACATTATTTCAGATTCATTGTGTGCCCTGCCCAGAGGCACCACACAGACTCAGGGCATTTCTCTGTGGTTTCTCCTGTTTTTTTCTTCTCTCTGTCCCTCAGTTTTGTAAGTAAACATTAATTGTGATGGGTAGATTACGCTGTCCAGTATAAAGATGACTAAGAACATTAATTGTTGTAACAGGAAAATTCCTATTGACTTTGTAGCAGGCACGATGTTGATCTTTTGTGGGCTGGAGATAGAAAGCCTTACTTAAAGATATCTCTGGAGGTTTTTCTTGTGTGTGTCACAGAGCTGGGCCTTGAAACATCTTTCATTTCAACAGCCTGTGCTCAGCCCGTGAATTGGCAGAACTCCAGTTTACATGACGCTCTGCATTTTACACTTAGTGCTAGTTTACCACTTCTGAAAACATAAATCAAACCTCCTCTAAAAACAGAGGGGAAGTTTGTCAGACAGACAAATCCCTCCTTATCTCTTAGTCATGAGCATGATCCCCTTCAGATGATTTAAAGAACTTCATACATACTTACCTTTAAAAAAAGAAAAGACAAGATAAAGACTTCTTTGCAAATGACTGTTTGAAAACAGAAGCCATAGAAAGATTCTTCACAACCTTATTTGCTCCCACTCACACTCCTAATGTTCACATATTTCACAAGAGTTGGCACGCTATGTGCTAAATTGTTGAATATATGTATATTTTAAATCCACCATCTGTGTTCTTTGCACTAGAAACTTAGTGTCTTGACTTATGAAGTCCTTCTCATCCATCCATTTGGCCAATGACGGATCACTTCCTATCACTCACAAAAATAGTGCTGCTGACCATGCAATATTCAGGTAAATGCTGAAGAGCCGCACGGGCAGTTTAGAAACTATTATTTTTGTTGTACTGGGAATTTTCTGTTTTAGCAAGAAGTCATGAGACCTTCAGAGTCAGTAAATTTCCACAGACAGTTTCTGTTCTTCACCCCCCCTTGTGGCAAATCTGGCTGAACCACCAAACAAGTCTCAATTGGTTTGCAACCTGCTGCGCTGCACAAGTCTTTGGAAAGCCCCAGGCCAGCAGACACCAGCTGTAGCAGGTCACGGTTGGTGCCAGTAAAGGCAGCGGGGATTTGCACCATCACCGATGGTGTGTCTTGGCAGGAGAAGGTTGAAGTCGACTGGATTAAATACACCAAAAGCATTGCAGAAAAAAAAGGAGCATGAGAGACAGAAAAAGATAGTCAAAGTCTGCAGAGGAGATGCAAAATTTCTTAGACTGAAGAGCATTGATACAGGAAAAAAAAAGAGAAGTAGAGAAGGGAAGAAAAGCACGTCATCAACTTGCAGCATGATCTTCCTAGAGTAAATAACAATAGTTCTGCATAGACTAATTGTGCCTTGCATTTTCCTTCAGAGAGCTCCATACTGTTAATATCCTAGGTGGTAGATTTCCATGCTCATAATTTCTTATTTCAGTGCTGCTCACATCTAGAAATCTGAATTTAAGCCTCCAGAACCATAAAAAATCCCCGCTTCCAACTCTAGTATTAGTTGTTCCCTGCTAGCATGTGAGTGTAATTATGCTTCTATAATGTAAGTATTAATAACAAGCTAAATATGTCCCACATAGAGAAGCATCCATGGGTCACTGTCAGTCTACAACTATACAAGAAAACATGAGAGCTTATTAAAGGGTTTTTTTTTTCCAGAAAGCACCTTAAATTTTGGAGCCTGACAATGGGTCAGTGCATAATTGCTTTTGGATTACAGGCACTTAACTCAGACTAGGTGTCTCAGTTTGGAGAAATATGAATGTTTTGAGCACAACACCCTTCAAGAAATGACAAAACTCAGAGGAATGCTCTCTGTTTTAAAGAGGCGGGTAATAATACAGCAGAATTGGGCAAATCGAACCATCAGTGAAATGATGAATTTAATCCATTGGATGTATAGCCCTTTAATGTTTTCTCTCCAGAATTGCTCCAGGGAATTAGACAGTAGACACCAGGCTCAAGCCACTTTTGATACCCACTGGCTCCCAATGATCAGAGAGTTGACTTGACTCGAGATCCTTATGGACATGTGAATACCTTTAACTGGAAAGGAGAGCTTGTAATTCCTGGCTTCCAGAAAGATGACTAAAAATGCAGGGGCTATTAACTGATAGATACTTTCCTTGTCCAGAATGCTTTCAGCCTTTCACATTTCTTGGGAAAGTGGATGTGGTGGGGCAGATCCATAGGCCCAGCTGTCAGTGCCCACACACCGATAGAGGTAAAGGTGCTGGGCATGAGCATAATTGGGATTAGCAAGTCAGACCACTATGAATCATAGAACAACCAGGTTGGAAGAGACCCACCGAATCATCGAGTCCAACCATTCCTATCAAACACTAAACCATGCCCCTCAGCACCTCGTCCACCCGTGCCTTAAAAACCTCCAGGGAAAGTGAATCAACCACTTCCCTGGGCAGCCTCTTCCAGTGCCCAACAACTCTTTCTGTGAAAATTTTTTTCCTAATGTTCAGCCTAAACCTCCCCTGGCAGAGCTTGAGGTCATTCCCTCTTGTCCTGTCCCCTGTCATTTGGGAGAAGAGGGCATCACCCTCCTCTCTACAACCTCCACTCAGTTATAGAGAGCAATGAGGTCTCCTCTCAGCCTCCTCTTCTCCAGGCTAAACAACCCCAGCTCTCTCAGTTGTTCCTCATAAGGCCTGTTCTCCAGCCGCTTCACCAGCTTTGTTGCTCTTCTCTGGACTCTCTCCGGAGCCTCAACGTCCTTCTTGTGGTGAGGGGCCCAGAACTGAACACAGTACTTGAGGTACGGTCTCACCAGTGCTGAGTCCAGAGGAATAATAACCTCCCTGGACTTGCTGGTCACACCATTTCTGATACAAGCCAAGATGCCATTGGCCTTCTTGG
>WAAB01017050.1:225125-253898 GCA_013389865.1 Piaya cayana | reverse complement strand
TTTCTTTTTTTTTTTTTTCTTTTTTTTTTTTTGTTTTTGTTTGTTTGGTACCACTACAGCAGAAGGGACTGCTTTTTATTCTGTTTCTCCTCATATCCAGTGAAGATGTGTTTAAACATTGTTTAAGTAGCTCATTTTAATCTGGATTTAAGTTTAGCATAGGTGTATGCAGTGTGTAAAAGTGTACTATAACTTCTAAGCCAGAAGCAGGGTTACTCTGTTGCAGGGTTACTCCACTGAAGGGGGTTTATAAGCTGCTGGTAGTATACAAAAAGTAAAAAGTTTCCAGCAACCAGTGCCCCTCAGTAGGTTACAGGCCCCAGTCCTGCAAAGACCCACCCATGTGCTGAAATTCACATTCATGAATAATAGTGCTTTTGAAACCACGGAATCTCTTTTATATACATAATAATAAATTTGTATACAAGCCTTTGCAGGAGCCAGGCTATAATGCTTACTATGCAATATATTTGTGCATGTGTATCCAGCTCAATTACAAGAAGATTTCAATAAAGGCTTAATTTTTATGCTGAGCATATGCCATAAAAGTTTTTTTCATGTCTGAGTCCAAGTCCACTGTGAAGTGCAGCAGGCCTTGACCTATTATTGTACTTCATGTAGTTCAACTAGAACAGCTGATCTTTGAAAGCAAACCATTACCCAGTAGATGTTCCTCCTGTGAGGAGTATGCCTGTGCACAAGATTCTCTGAAACTTTATGTGAGAAGGTCTGTGTCCATATTTTTAACCTGCTGGTTCTCTGTTTAGAGACTCTGTGAAAGCTGCTGACTCCACACCCTAGATTGTTTTTTAAATATATTATAAATAAAATTAAATTAAAGGCTAGATCCTAAAGAAACTGAGGTAAACACACCTGTCCTGAAGCCCTAGATCATGACAGAAGCATGATATCTAACCTTATCCTTCTGCGCCTATTGCAGGAGACCACAGAACTCGGTGGGTACTGGTATCTTCCTCTATTTGGGTTGGATCCAGCCTGTCCAGAGTGTAACCTGTACTACATGGGTGCCCATCTTCTGCTTAAGGCGTTCTGGTTTGCTGTGCACTTGGAGCTGAAGAGGTGATCTATGAGGAGATACATCACGCACTGAAGGAACAGGGTTCCTCATGAATGTGGAAGTAGACCTGGGAGCAGGAACTGCAGTCCATGACNTTTTTTTTTTTTTTTTCTTTTCCTGTCTTGTGTGAGTATTTGGCTTAACTCTCTGGTCTTTGGGGATAGGTTTTTTTTTTATTTCACTGTAAATTTACCTGACAAAGTGGAGCTTATGATCATAATGTTTTGTAACAATAAGCAACCAGTACACAAAATTTGAGCTTGCTGTAAGCTTTTTAAGGCTTACAGGTACAGCTTATCTTAAATATATGAGGAATCAAAATTGTTAATGATATTATTATTATTATTTTTTAGATAAAAGTCAGATTTGGCTTTCTGTGTTAAACGTGTACACACTACCCTTTTCTTCTGCTTGCATCTCTTCTGCTTAAATAAACTTTTAGGTAATTTTAATCTATTTGTTCACAGTTGATGCTTTGGTAGGCAAGAAATCTCAGTATTGCTTTAACTGATTCCCTTGAGATAGCACAGTTTGAGCTATTTTTCTTTCGAACGAATGAAAATTATTTTCACTAGCTAAATCTGTTGGTTTTTTACTTGTTAGTTTATAATGGAATAAATTTTTAAAGCAAACTCACTGAATTCAAGAATGACTTCATGTGAAGGTTTGAAGTATTACGAGCACTTTAATTTCATTGTCTTTGACTTTCAATGTCTGTGCATAATATAATGGAATTTGACTCAGTGAATTAGCAAGGTTAGACTGTGGTGAGATAAAGGTAATGTAACTGTGTAAATGCAACTCCTTGCCTTCTGAACATTTATTGGTATTTTTGCTTTAGATGCAGAGAAAAGTAAAGAAGGCTGTAAGATTAGTCTTTAGTGTGTTTCTCAAGGTCAGCAAATCAATGCTAAAAGGGCTACCTGGAATTAAGGACACAAAACTATGATGCAGCACAAAGCGTGTAGAAGGAGCATACGTGTTTGTTTTAGAATGTATTTTCCTCCCTATCATTGCTTCACTATTAAGTAGGTGTATATATTATAGTCAACTATGTATGAACAACTCCTGAAAATAACTAAAAGACCATAAACTTAGGACTAACTAAGCACAAATTTAGCTAACATGAAGATTTTTTAGACAAAAGATTTTTCTAGGAGGAGTCAGGTATGTCACATACTGGATGGATGATATCCTGGGAAGAAGAGAACACTGACCTACTGTCACTGTCTGATGTGCTGTAGCCATTGTGGCAATCTTGTGTTCTGTTTGCATGAAGAATTTAGATACTGAGCTTTGCTCAACACCAAGCAAGTCTTTTGGAAAGTGCAAGTCTCTTTTCTATTTCTCAAAAGTGTATTTTTTTTTTCTTTTAAGAATACTTTTTTTTTTTCAGTAACAATGTAAACCTTAAGTTACCATGTGATGTAGAAACAACTCTGAAAAAAGGGTGGTGAAGGTGTATGTTGATGATCTAATAAATGAATGATGGTGTGCCAAAACTTGCTAATGATGCAAAAGTATTTGGATTAGGCAAGATTGAAGAAGGCTTAGAAACTGCAAAGGGAATCCAAGAAAGTTGGGTAAAAGGGAAGCATAGCAGATGATGTTGATAAATTCAAGAATATGCATGTTAGAGGGAACAGTCAAATTACTCCCTAATGTTACTGGATTGTAAATTGACTGTTAAGGTGGGGAGGAAGATTTCAGCAATGCTTTATTTCAAGTTGTGCACCTCCTTAATGCTTAGCATTGGGCAGAAAAAAATACCACAGCTGTTGTGCAATACTGTGTTAATAACACAAAGGACATTATTAAACTGGTACTCAATGTCATATGGAATAATCAGTTTGTGACCTATCAAAGAAAATAGGTTGGAAAATACTCATATGAAGTTGAACCAAATATATTAGTGTAACTTTTTTTCAAGGGGGGTCAGTTAGAGGATGTAGGATATACATGTGCAGAATAATGTTTGGCTGTAATAACTCCATTACCCTTTGATACAATGACTAGTTATAGGGAGTAGTTTGAAAGGCAATGTATATAATATCCCTAAATCACTGTTCATTAAAAAAATATGAGTAATTGTAATACTTACTACCAAAGAATATAAACCAAGACCCTGGTAGGATGAAAAAGAAAAGTGAACCATTCCTAAGATCAGAAAGAACAGTCACAGGTACAGACAAAGGGATGTTAACTGTGATCCTCTATGGCATAATTCAACAGTGTCTGATGGGGATTAAGAAATTTGCCTTAGGACAATCATGCTATTAGTGTCATATGTTTTCTTCTGGAGGACATAGGGTAAACTGCTGTTAGAAACGGGGTATCTGGCTGATGTTTTGAGCTACTATTGCAATTTAATTTTCTATTGTACTGTGAAGCATAGTGTCTTCAATTAAATATTAATGCAGGTGGAATTGAAAAATTTTTCTTTACGGTATGCTTAGACTTCATAGCAAGTATAGTTCAGCTCTTTAACACGATAAAGTTGTTTTAATTTAGTGAGGCATGCTTTGGTGCAGCCTGGTTTGGCATAGAAAAGAACAGAAATGATGGTTTGGCTTCATTAAAAGGCAATTAGCATTGGTGTGTATTATTAATCAATTGGGTTATAATGATCAGTGATTTCTAGTATTTGTTTTAATAGGCAAGGAATATATTGTAATTTGTGCAGTTAATATAAATATTTTTGAATTCTGTAACAGAGTGGCAGTTGTGTGTCTGACTGACAAATAGAAGGGCTACTTAGCATTTCTGGATGTAACTAGATCTTCTGCAGCTTAGAGGGTCTTTTAAAGAAAATATTGTCAAAACAATAGTGTACCAACATCATGGAATTCTTGTGCATCTATAGACAGTAAACATTAACCTGTTACAGAAAAGAAACTGGGGGAAAAACTGATATAGTAGCAGGCACCGTGACTGATCAAATAATTAACACCTCATGTTAACAGATTAGTGTATGTAGGGTATAACATGGTTAAGCTTTGTCTGTAGCAGTTTCAGAAGACTGTACTGTAACTGGAAGTATATAAAGTGAAGTCTTTTCCAACTTTTAAGTAGTCTGAATGAGCTCTCTGTCTGCCAGCTATCTACAAAATAAAATGTGGACTGGTTTTCTGACTTCCCCATTGAAAAGGCTGAAGCTGTTTTGAAAGTAGTCTTGCACTGCTTTACTGAACTTGGCAAATAAGGTTAATTGGAAGGCTTGCATTTGTGAGGATGCATATGAGTATTGCCCTCTCTTGGGACTTCTTCCTGTGAAGACTGGGTCATTCAAAGTGTAGCTGCCCAAAGGACACTGGCGAGGGCCTTAGCCTAGGAGAGGTTGGCTGTGAAGGAGAAGTGTGAGGTTACCAGCAGTTGTTTTAACCTCTGTTTGTGCAATTCTTTCTTGTTTTTACAACTTAGAAAATAGTTTGCATTCCTCAGGTTTTTTTAGATTAGCTCTTATCATGGAACTCCCTCTTTTGAGAGGAGGCATTCACTACCTTGGAGATAAAATGCCTTTAGCTTTTTATTGATGATGATAATTAAGCTAGGTTTTTTGACAAGTCTCGGCAAAATCAGGGGACTTTACCAGTCAGAAATTGAACTAATGGAAGCCAGATCCCATTTTTGATGTCTACTGCTACTTGCCATTTTCATTTCCACACCTTCCCACAGCACTTTGGTTTGTTGTATCCTGTTGTTAGTGGAAACACTGCATTTTCTGAGTATGTGATATGCAGTGCTTATCTCAGGGGCTTTAAAGATGAGAACTTGTAAAGGAATTTCTGCAGAAAACTTTGTGCCTGTTGTTTACCTAGGGAGAGGAGAGGGATGCTTTCTGGTACCATCAGTGGCAGCAGGCCTTGAAAGTCCTACTCCAGATATGGAGGAGACATTTCTGAGAAAATCTGACTTCTCCCCTAAGAACTTTCTGACTTGCTCAATGTTATCAGACCTGCCTCAGGAGGGAAGCATCCTGATGAGCTTTGGGGGTAATAGGAATTTATTTCAAAGGTCCTGGAAAGCAGGCATCTGAAATGATCGTAGTTGTTATTCTTTTCTTGGCTGGCATACTTTTAAGAGCTACTAAGTAGAACTGGTGTCTATTTACATTTTTCACAGTGTTGTGAAGAGCCAATCTGTTTAGGAACATGCTTTGGTCAGCTTACCAGATAAAGAAGTTGGCTGCTAATTTAAGGGGATGGCTGATGTGGTATTTTGCTGGTAGACAGAAATATTGACAGAGCTTCAGCACTCAGAAAGGAGGGTGGACAAGGCAAGTTTCTGCTTGTGAGTAGAACAGCTCATGTAGATATATTTGAGTAAAGGCCCTGTGATTCCTTGCACCTTTGCCAAGACTGTGTTGTGGGAATCTGTGATAGCAGAGGAAGCTAAGTCACAGTATTGATACTTACGTGCTGCTGCTTCTCACTTTGTTGTGGTTCTTTCTGAGAACAGAGGAAGGCAATGACAGGTTTTTCTGGCAAGTTTTCTTCCATGTGTCCAACATTCCTCTTGGAAGCTCGGTTCCTCAAATGCATTTGCGCATAGTAGGACATCTTGTTCATAAAACAGAACTAAAATATTACAGAAGACCATTTCTGAGGCAGGTTAGTATTTAGCATCCAAATAATAAGTAAGTTCATTGCTAGTAATTTCACTTCCAGTTTTATTTATGAACTTTCTTTCTGACAGCTGGAAATAAAAGCTACTGTTTAAAGATGAAATATATTTTTGCTTGTAATGTGTTTTAGGGCTTTTGGTATGCATTTTAGTGTTATGTAGAGAAAACTGTTTAAATAATTAGAATGCTGCATATGGAGAGTTAGTTGTCATTTACTACTTAATGTTTTTTAATTCCTTTCTGCATTGTAGAATGTGATGGGAGCTTTACAAGTAGCAAAAGACATAATGCATGTCTTGAATTATGATCCAAGGAAGAAGAAAAGAAATGGTTTTGCGCAATAGGCAAATGGTACATTGGGGAAAGCTGGCATGTATCTGAGGATTTTGGTTTCTTTCATCATAGGCTGTCTTCATGTTTAGCTGGTTCATTTCTCAGAAGTTTTTCTGGTTTTTGTAATTAATTGGTACATTGTCATAAACATGAGCATTTGAATATGCAAATTTAGGAAGGCACATTTCCTGCAAATTTACGGTTCTGTAATTACGAGACAGTTGTTTCGGAAGGAAGTTACTGATAGAACCTCAGGACCCGACCTTATGAAGTGATGAGTGTTTCCCTGGAGCTGGAATGGAAGGAAGCATTTTCAAGGAGAGCACAGCAGCTTGGATGATGAGATAGGCCTTCTCTACTTGCTGTATGTTAGTTTTGCTTTAACTTTCCTTCTTTTTCTTTGTTGCTGGCTAGTAACCTAAAGCAGTTGCTCACAGAACAGCTCTGAGCTTTTGTAGTGTGTATTTGCATATAACTCTTCACTGCTGAAAGGGTAAATGATTAATGTGGTTAGAGTGTTCTTTTAGAAAACATCAAACCTTACTTAATGATGGCCTAGTTGCTTTTTCTGATATACAAATGGGTTTATTCAGAGATACTGATATATTCTTACAGTTTTTTTAGAACCTGACTTAAGTATGAAGATTGTCACCCATGCACTGATTAATTTATCGAAACAGCTCACTAGGGGTGGGTACACATTGCAGACAATTAGTCATTTTGTTCTATTATAGTCAGTAGTGTCAACTTCTGTTGATGTCATATAAGGTTTCTTTCCTACTTTTGTATATTCAGCTCACATTACAACAGAAGTTTGCTAACATGTAACAAACTTTTGTTTGCTTTGTGTCCAGTGTCCTTGAGGAGTACGGCGAACTCTGTAAATAGCTGTGAAATTTTGCACCTCCTGCCCTGAGTAACGCACTGAAATAGTTGTGAGTGGCAGGACTATGAGCTTGCAATAATACAGTAAGTTCCATGCAAGTAAATCTGTTAAATGAATGGGGTATTCAGCTAGCTTCAGAAGCACCGACTACTGTTAAATACCACCTAATTTTGCTTTCTCTGTTCTCGTTAGTAGTGTGGATTCATTATGTAGTTTAATTTATTTTTTACTTGGGGTGGAATCAGGGCAAATGCATTTCTCAGTCTCTTCATATTGTGTGTTGCAGTCCAACAGAACGATGGAGGGTACGACAGTGACAAGGAAGGATATGCTCAATTATTCCAGTAGTTTATTGGGATGAAAAACCAGACTTGTGCATGGATATCTTAAAAAGGCTTTTTGCTGCAGCCTGAGAACACTGTGGCCATAGCTTGGAGAGCAGAACATATTAAGTTTTGTTGAACACCTTTTACAGAAGTTAAAATATGGGAATGAAAGCAAAATAACGTTTAAAACTTACATGTTGAAAAAGGCTTTTTGGAATGCAGCGAATAAAATAATTTTGTAAGATTAAGGCAGAATCTAGATTGTTTATCAGGAACAGCTTCCAGATAATGAGCTGTATGGTTCACTGTATTAATCTCTCAGGAATAGTAGCTTTGTTGTGGGGATCCTGTTATAACACAAGACAGTCCACTGGAGCATTCTGTGAAGAATCTGAGTCTCTGTCAGAATAACAGATAGGGTTCTGACTTTTTAAATAGATAGGTCTCTGTCTTCATAGTCATTTGAAATGAGAAAAATTATAAAATGTTTTTTAAATTAAAATCATGTGATATTAGCTCCAGCAATTGTTATTTTTCCACAGCTCTATTAAGGATGATGAGCTGCGTTACTGAACTTGGGAAAAAGTCAGAGTTGTTTGCATTGTTTTCGTTGTTTGTTTGTTTTTTTGCTTGGGCATTTAATGCACTTTTGTTAGCAAAAAGTCTGGTAAGACAGTAGTATAAAGCCAATCCAGAGATCTTCAACTAAATTGGTCTGGTAGTATGATGTTTTGAGGCTTTCAGGAACAAAGTGATCTTCTTTGCAGTATTTCATACCTTTGTACCCCTGCTTTGACATGCAGTTAATTTGCTTTATCCTGAGACACTTCATAGGCTATGTATTTTCCTACCTTAGCTATGGCTGTCTGGAGGGTTAATGCCTAGGCTAGTTTCACAGTAGCTACAGGGCATGCTTTGTACACCAGGTTTCTTACAGCAAGTTTCATCAGACATCAGCAGACCTGCTCTTCACAACATGCTTTAAGCAAGGTGCTAAATTCACCTAATGGAAAAGCAGCATGGATAGGAACTGTTTGTGTGATGACTTACATGTAGATTTTCTCCTTGGCTGTCTTGGTGAAGTTATTTTACTGGCAAGTGTGGTGATCTTTGTGTGCAGGAGTCAAACCTAAAAGAATTCGATCACAGTAACAAACTGATAGTGCTGCATATCAAGTGCTATTTGCAGCGGAAGGGACTGCACCAAACAGTACACAATCTGTTCCGGATGATGTTGTCACTGTTGGGTGTTTTACTAAGTCTTTGTGCATTAAGTCTTCTGTCTGTTAGGAGAAGAGACTAAGGAGAGCTTGAATTATTCTGTTGTTTTTTTTTCTAATTCTGTCAGCTGATGAAAACTACTAATCTCTAGTTTCCTAAATGTGATATGCTTTATTACAGGCTATGTACAATGACGCTGTGAGCTGCCTATCACTACAGCTGTTGTTTTGCATTGGAAAAGTGATGTCTAGACATGGCTGTGTTACCTCTGCAGTTCATATCTCTCAGGAGTTAGAAATGTGTCAGACAAAGATTCCTTTGTATTTAGGAGACTGAAACACTGGATTCAATTACAGTATTTAATTGCAGTATTTGTCTGTATATGCTTTTAAAGACTACATGTCAAATCTTTCATATTATATTTTCAGTGATTTGTATACTTTCATCTCATCTTGACTCAAGAAATACGACAATGAGTGGTGGCTCTGGTGATCTAGTGGAAGTTTAAGAGGAAGACATTGAGTATGTGGAAGCAGTTTGTGTACTGCGTTTGTTTAAATGTAGATGTGTTATCTCATGAACATTGAGAACTTTACAAGGAAAAACAAAAGAATGCCCAATTACCATGTCTGGTAAGACTGAGCACTGATTACTCTATCCTTGTCCTGCTAGGACATGATAATGTCACGATAATGACAATTGTGTTTTATGTCCCCTGACCAAGTAGAGTATAAGGCATAGGTAATTGAGACTTGGTTGGGTTAAATTCAGACCTCTTCCTGGAGACAGTTCTGGACCAGCATAATTAGACAAAGGGGCTTAGAGTCTTATGCAAGGGAAGCCAGTACAATCCACATGGATTCTAGGATACAAAAGGTTAAATGTTGCATTTGGGTACATACTGACATTGTAACACACCTCACATCATTGTTTTGTGTTAGGAGAGTGGAAAATTACAATTCAGTTATTCAAGATTTTAGTAAATCTAGTTAATACCTCATACTTCTGACACATCTGTCAGTATGGTATCGTGATTATTTATTTTGGCACTGTAAGCTCCAAGCAGGAAGTCCAGTTGGTAAGCACTGCATCCCCAAACCTCTGGCTTATGCTTACCGGTCCCACGGCTGCTATCATAACCTATAGCCCTGCTTAATGAACCAGAGTGTTCATTTGAGTAGAGGTTTGCAGGATCAGGACATCAGTTTGTAACAGGAAATTGCATTTCCAGAGGTGAGTGTTTGAAAGGGATCAGTAACTCTTGACAACTTGTTGCAAAGTAAGTTCTGTTGTATTAAACCAGGAGGGTTATTACTTGCAGAGTCAATTGCTATGGTTTTATTTTAAAATAAGAAGTTGTAGTGATAACACTGATGTGCTTAACTTGAGTTCCTGTAACACACTTTTTAGCTAGATCTGAGAATAAATAAACACCTAAAATAATCTCTGGTTTTGCCATCTCTTTGGTAGCGTGCTTGCTTCCTGTGTTATCAAAGTCATCACTAGATTAGCTGTGTTTAAGCTTCCTGTCTCACAGGAGTTTTTTTCCATTATTTTTACAATCCCTTTCAGGAGGTACTGTTATCATGTTTCTGTAATAAAGTTTCACTTAAATTGTGGGTTGTTTTGGTTTTTTCCTGTTGGGATTATTATTTTTTTCTCTCCACTTTCTTTACTTTCTCTAAAATATCTTTCTAACTATGATACTTTCTCAGTTTTTTTTTTAATGGCAAATGCTATCATAATAACATATAGGCTAAGAAAGCATGATAGTACTTCTGTCTGCAATTGGTACTCTTTTATAATTTGTACAAAAAGTTGAACAACCTGTTCACCTGTATCACTTCTTATTCTTTCTCTGTTAAGTACCCCAGCCTTTTACATTAACTTTTAAATGTGATGTGTGTGCTGCACAAGCAGTGTCCCTGCACATTCACTGTGCCAGAGACTGATGACTCCAGTTTGCATGAACCAAAAGAGTTCCTTAGCATATGGCATCATGGTGTGGGTATTTTGGTTGCTTGTTTTAGGTTTGTTAGATGTCCATGTGTCAGGAAGAAGGGTAAACTCAGCTATATGATATGTCAAGTTGGACAACAAAAATGGCCCAGTGTTCTTTACCTGTTTTAACCAACTGTTATGCTACTTTTCTTGGCTTCTTGTGGCAAAAGTGCTGTTGTTTAATAGATAACGATTCGGCTGTGAATGGCCAAAAAGAATAAGTATCTGAGATGCAGAGTGTTGTGTTTGGCTCGTCTAGGGTAGTGATTTTGACATGTGTAAGTCTTGAAATACTTAAGTTTTAGCTTATCATTAAGCATGGAAACTGTGTGCTGAAAATACTTGATTTGCTGGATTTCACATGTGCTTGTTTACTTATCAAAGCAAAAGATAAATCTAGACATGAAGTTTTAAAGCAAACAGCAGAGCTGAATTTTAAGAACAATGGGGTGGTACCTCACCAGGAGAGCTCCAACTTAGACCATGGGCAAACATTTTGCCATAAGTGTGTGCCCTGCTTGACCCTCTGCATGTCCGTTGTGGTTAAGTTTCAATTTTCATTAAGAGATGTCATTTGCTTGTCAGGGTATGTGTTTGCCTATAAGGTTGGTGAGATTGCAACTTTTAGTGTAAGTAAAGACTGAAGTAATACTTGATTGTGAAGGTCTTCATGCTTGTTTTGTGGTCTTACCACTCTGATTAAACTCTTTTGCTTAGCAAATGCAGCTGCTTCCTTCCTACTTTGTTTCTTCATGGATTTCATGTCAGCTCTTGTGTTATTGCTGTAGAGTATTCATTAGCCTCTTTTAAGTTCTTTTGCCTTCAAATATAATAATGAAATTGGGAGTTTTCAAGATAATATTTATATTGAGTTTTTAAATATTTTTTGGGTGGGATGCTAAAAGTTTCTTGATTCATTGCATGATAATTGTTACCTAAAGTTAAGCATGATATTTTCTTTCTGTTTTCATTGATTACTTTATTATATCATCTAGGCTCTTTCCAAATATAAGACTTGTGGTAGAGTTGAATGGGAGAGTTTACCCCAATTTGACACCAGCATTCACGTAAATCCACTAACTATTCTGTATTTTCCTAAGCTGTGGCAGCAGCATTGTGGCATAAAATCTTGAGCTTGCTTCATAATCATGCTTTTTCTCTGTAGTTACTGTCATTTAATTTACTTGCTTCTGAAAGCTACCTATTATTTTACTAAGTGGCAGGTTTATAGTTTGCATTTTTAGCCTGTGACCACAGTAACAAGCAGGCCCTTCCTTTCACTTAAAAGGTAGTTGCAAGGTCAGCTAGTTTCAAGGTCATCCTAATTGATTGCTTTCACTCACTTGCTTATGTTGTGTTCTTCATTTGAGTGTCATTGTCTTGATGGTAATGAGACAAAAGCCCAATTAAGTTGCTCGCTATACTGGGAAGTAGCTTGCCAGAATTTGACAGTAGAACAAAGGACATTTCATTGACAAATTTCTTCAGAGGAAGGGATCTCAGTGGAGGTCTGCAAAGTAGCACATGTGATTTTAGGCAGTTACCAGCTATCACTTTTAAATTATTTTAAATCCGTTACTGAGCCTTCTGCTCTGCTCCAAAGATGTGATGCAGAGAGCTAATTTCCATCCACCAGCAACTTGAAAGCCGCCTCAGAACTTTGTCTGAAAGCAGATGAGGTAAGAGTGAGCAACCTCTTAGCTTCATGGAATATTTCAATGCAGGTCTGTATGATAAAAAGACAGGATTAAAATTTTTCTTTCTTTAATCCAAAACATAGGTCTGTATATTCCACTTAATTGAAGCCATCATAGTCATTACTCTTAGTATATTTTTTTTTTAAGTTGTAAATCTGAAGAGTCCCTTTAGGAATAGAAAGAAGAATGGATTAGAATAATGTGTTTTTTCCATACTGTGCCTTGCATGGCTGTTGTCATTCATCCTGCTGAGTAAAGTGGTTTGAGAAAGGGGAGGAAACACATGAGATGAAGAGGGAAATGTCCCAGAAGAGCCTGCTTCAACAGTACTCTCTAGAACAGCTACATGACTGCTGCTTTATTGCATAGAAACCTGTAAAAAGTGTGAAAAGAAAATTTCAATTGTATCCCTAACTTTCTCTCTCTTTTAATGTTAACTTTTTTTATTTGAAAGCCATAGATCTGTATCACTGTTTACCAAGGCCAAAACAATAATTGTCTGCAGTTCCAAGTGCTTGTGCACATTATTATGTTTGATTTCCACTGAGCCATAAACACTCTTTGTCCTTTGCCTTTTCCTAGCTATTGGCTTGGCTATTCCTCATGGACAGGAAAGCTGTGTTTTAATGCTTTGTAAAGTGGCCATCAGTTCCTTGCTTTTATCTCTATTCAGCATAAATTATTTTCAGTAAGGCCACAGAACTGTTTTGGCCAAGATATGCAGGTGTCCCTTGTGGACAGTTATTTCAGGATAAAGGCTTAATCTTACTGTTTCTTTCCTCCCTTCCTCTCTATTTCATCTCTCCTTGAAGAACAGTAATCCTAAATGATAGGAGAGCATGGCTTGTCTCCTCCCTCTTGAATGGCTCACTTTTTTTGGTATTTTTTTAATTTTCAGAATTAACCCCCAACTGGATAGGATGAAGCATATTCTTTGAGCCTTAAGCTTGGAAACTTGGTGTGCACTGCCACTGTAATATTTCTAAGGGAAAATTCAGGCCCTAATTATCAAATTAGATGCACATTGTAGTTCTTTGGCATGACTTTACTTCTGCCCATCTGTTAGGTTGGCATTTTGCCCTCTCAGAAAGTAGTTGACCAGTTTCAGCTGAGCAGAGGAGCCAAGCAAAGATGGGTGAAGAGAGGCAGCCTGCAGACCACTTTATGTTCCATTCCTCTTGCCAAAAGCTCTTCCTGTTTGCAAACAATGTCAGCTTAAGCCCATATGCTTCATTACATGGGATGACATCTGTGGAGACAGATGCGGGGATGGCAATACAAATGACATTTGATAAGGAAGGACATATGTTATGAAACCAGACACCACTAGGAGTTTAAGACCCTGTCTGTGCTGCGTGTGTGTACACAGAAATATAGATTGCTTGTGTCTTTTGTTGTGTGAGTGCAATCATCAGCCAAGGTTGGGCCTTTGAAGTGCATTTAGCGTTCAAGATTTGTGTTAGGTGTAACTGCAGTGGTATGGTTCTGTTGTTGGAAAGTAGCCTAGTTCAGTATTTTGCTTCAGTATTCTTAGGGTGGTAATGTGCATAAAAGGTCCAGTAGTTTGCACTAAGGCAATGTAATAATACCAATAAAAGAGGCATCTGTTGTACCCATAGGATTCTGCTGTGGACAACCTTTCTGAAGGATATCATTGTTACCTTCCAAAATGTCTTCTAGGAAATCCACTGATTTTAGCATTCAGAAATACTTTCTTTAGATGTGAATTTTGCGTGTCTGGGTAGAAGAGGTGTTAAAAACCCTTTCTTTTTGAGCAACCTCTTTGCCCCTTTCCTAGATTGTACGGTTTTCCCTAGATGTCAGGTTTCTATCTAAGGCTACTTTTCTCAAGTAGCTCTGCTTTTTGGATTTACAATGTGAAAATTACAAAAATCAGAAGTTAATCTTAGTTATTGGAAAGTGTATTGGAAAGATACCATCAAATAAAGATCTAGTTAATTCCTTTAAACTGAATTTCACAGCCTAAACCTGTCTAAGGCAGACTAACTTATTTTTCTAGTTAAAAAATGTTTTGTTGTTTTTATGTGTATGGTACAGCAACATATATGCAAACAACAAAGGGTATGGGGTTGTTCTTCAGGTCTTCCAGAGCAGTCATGTCAAAGAAGTGATGGAAAGTTACAGGAAAGGAGAAGGGAAAGCAAGTGGTGGCCCTAGCACAGTGACCCTGGGTGTCAATCCTGTGTCCTGAAACTGGGAGGACATCAAAGAGAAGTGATTCCAGAGAGCCCTCAGTGAACACAAAAGGAAAGATAAAGGTTCTCCAGCAAAGCAGTTTTGGTGCTGCTGCAAGAGTGATTTTGAAATGGCAACAGGGAAGCAGGACAGGTGATATAGAAAGCACAGGCCTCAATCACAACAGCACCAAATAGGAAAGGGAAACAGCAAGTGAGGGTTCCCATTGTTCTGTGTCAAGATAGGGAGGACCTTGGTATAAGTGGAATAACTGCCTTTAACTGTGATGTATCCTCATTTTGATGGTATCAGAAAGTTAGTTATTAGATTCAGACCTTGAAGGAGAATTACCACGCATCTTTTAAGTGCCACATTGCTAAGGCTGATGGAAAAAGGTAGCAAGCTTTTGAAAAGTAAACTTTGCATTTAATCCATCTTAACAAGCTTAAACGTTTTTGCTTTGATTTCCACAGTTAGCAGTGTTAACCACAATTCCAAGCAAAATGTTTTGATGCTGAGATGTAACATAAATTGATATTTGTGACATTCACAAGGGAGTTAATTCCTGTAAAATGTTATCATGAAGTACTATTAGCCTGCCATTTTATATTGAGTAAATATATTCTGTTGGCCTAGAGCACAAGCCAAAGAAAGAACCAAACCCCAACGAAGTCCAGCATTTGGTATATAGGCTTTATGAGCCATACTTGAAATTACATTTTTTCATGTTTGGGTAAATGGAAAACACCTCTTTCAAAGAAGATGAATGGATACCGGCAAAGTGAATCCTTCTATTAAAAAAATTAGAGTATCTTGCACATGGGTATGTTTTCCATACCCCTTTAATGGAGTCAATATTTGGTGGTCACAGAACTGAGAATGGGTTTTGGCATTTTGTCAGGTTTTTTTTTTAATTGAAAAACATTTATCCAAGTGAAAGAATGTATTTATATATTTAGGTATGTAGAACGGTAATGAATAGTTGCAGAAATTGATCTGATTTATCTAACAAACTGTTTTGATAGTTCTCTTATACCTCAAAAATTTTTTGCCTTATTTGAGGAACTTGCTGTATTTTCCAAATCAGGTCTGGTCATTTTGGAGAGTAGGTGATTTTCCATTTTTCATTCATTGGGATGTATTTTTGGAGCGTTTCTTGGAATAATTACACTCTTTCCTTAAGGAAAACATTGTATTTGCTAACTAAAAGAGCTCTTCAAGTGTAGATAATGTTAAATGCTTGGACTGATTTTGTTTAGTTGAATTTGCTGTGTTGTAGTGGGGAAAACAATCTGAAGGAAGAGGATTTCCTTACTCGTACAATCGCTTTCTCTGCGCAGTTTTTTTTTTCTACATTTCCAGAAGGATAATTTCTGATTAGACAAAGGAAATCTCTAAAGCGTTGAGAAGCATTGTTTTCTTTGATTGGTTATAATTATTAAGAAACCTTGAGTGTCTCATTTCTACCTCTTATACATCTTGGTTGTTTTATCTCAAATAAAGAGTTAATAATAACTCTTTTAACAATAATAATAGTATCTGATTTTTATTCTCCCTGCCCTGAAGTGTGCCATCACTATGGTAGAAATGATACTGCCAAGTATGTTTTTCTATATACTGTAAGGTATTACTCAAGTTACACTCTCTAATGCTTTCCCTAATGTGTCTTCATCCAAAAGGTAGAAATAAACAGTTCTATATTTTATTTCAAAATTGATTTAGCAGCCTCAAAATGCAATTTTGGATAGCTGTCCAGTCTAGATGAAAATTCAGTGCAAGTAACTGGGATTAAGTTATATACTGAGATGTGTACTGGCATTTCTTTTCTTATTGTATTAAAATGCTAAAAATTGCACCTGTTTCTAAAATACACGTATTTATATTAAATTGTATGGGTTTTGCAGAAATATGGTGCTTCTGGTGCACTTAACATCACTGGGTTTTATTCATTTTGGAGAAAAGTTGGCCTTATTTGCAAGAGGTCAAGGATAGTCTTATAATTCACTTTTACATTTGCTTGGTACATAAAGCCCGGCTTGAGTCTGTAGTGCTTTCGGTTCTCAGTGGATCACTCTGCATGTACATCTATATGTACTTCTTTTCCTATTGAAGGGTCAAAAAAAGTGTTTTGTTTATTTGGTTATGTGATGAGTTGCAATTGCTTAAGCAAAGTAGCAAGAGGAAAGGCTTTGGCATAGGTTGACCTGCACAGTATTTAATGGCAGCAGGTGCTACTAAAATGGAAGAAACTTGCTTGACTTGCACCTTGTTTTTCCTTTTGTACATTGATTGTCAGTGTTGCTGTGCCTCCTGTATTTAAATGTTGCTACAGAGAGATATTCTGGACTTTCTTTTTTTTTTGTGACTTTTGATGTTGTCTTGAGTTGGTGAGACAGGAAGAGGACTGATAGGCACATGAGTCATTGCACAAGTTGCTTTAGTAATGGGAATTGTATTTTCTTTAGTATTTACTTTTAGAGAATTGCTTCTCCTGCCTCCTTATATTACTGTGAAGTGGTTTCAGTGTGTTGATTTTTCCATGCAAGTTCTGACATTCTGGAGAGCTGTGGGATCAGGCTTTCCAGTCCAAGCCCTCCAGTCCCACCCAACCATGTAGACTGTGTTGTGATTTTAGAATCAGTACTCACACAATTCTGAGGAAATCCGTTGCCTAGCGCTACCAGCCCAGCAACTGCATGACACTTAAAAGCTCTGGTCTAACATGTTGGAGAAATAGTTGTCTTTTAAAAAAGCTCCTGTCATTGCTTATTAGAGAATTTAGATGTTATGAACTTACTTAGATCATCTCCAGTAGTGTGATGACTTGCTTTGAAAAGCCTGTTTGCTTGCTCCTCTGGTACAATAGTGTCAGCTATGTCAAAAGGAGTAGGACAACTCTGAGATACCATCTGGACCAACTTGGACATTAGAGCAGTTCTCTTTTAGAGAAGCACTGAAAGGAATTCCAAAAATTGGAGACTGCCATATATGGCTAACCACGTGTTCTACAAATGCACAGGCACCTGCCAGTAATGGTAAAAACAATGAAATATATGACTTGCTACACTTTTGAAATGTCCTAAATTAAAATACAAAATCTACTTCAAGTAGGTGGCATCTATTTAATTTATAAATTGAATTTATGTTTTTTTTTTAAAAAAATAATGCCTGCATTGTACTGGCTGAAGAATAGAGCAGTAGAACATTACCAAAAAGAATGGATTTCCAAATCATCTTGTAAATTCCATTCCCTTAATTATTTTCTTTACAGAGACAACTTATCTCATGGTTTTTATATGATTCAGAGTGGTTATGGCATTGTAGATCTCTCCTAATGATATTAATCCTAACCATGATAGCTAATGATATTAATCCTCTGATGCAAATTTTCTGCTACCATGATCATTTGTGCATAGTGTTTTGGAGACAGGGAAGAAAAAATGTCAGCAGCTTGAGGAACATGCAAAGTTAAACACCTGACATCTCATGAGTCACCCTCCAAGTATGTGTGTTTGAATGATGGTTAATTGATTGCTGCAGTTCATTAAGACCAAATGTACCTGAAATGTGATACACTTTATTTTTGACGACAGTAAGAAATCCTCTGTAAACACCCATGGTTTACAGACCTTACTACAATATAACTATCCATGACCTCCCCTCTCTGTTGTCTGTAGGAGTAAGTTTGTGCATTTAGTATGCTTGTTGTTCCCAAGCAAGTATTTCTAACATTTTTAAATGTATTTTTTAAACATTGTTTTCTAATGATAACGAGGCTCCATGAGAACTGCTACCAATAGTTGTTTTCTGGTTGATTCTTTTTTTTTTAATGAAGCAACTTGCCCATTTAGAAGTTTCTATGCTATCTTGACTTAAAATTGCAT
The DNA here is from genome assembly GCA_013389865.1 of Piaya cayana. NCBI lineage: Eukaryota > Metazoa > Chordata > Aves > Cuculiformes > Coccyzidae > Piaya > Piaya cayana. Next base: position 235,652 of record WAAB01017050.1, on the reverse strand, counting down.
CCCGGTTCTGATTGTAAAAGCAAAATGCAAGTGTTGTACCTTTTTTTTAATTTTATTTTTAAAACAATCTACATGTCCGGGAAGACAATGAGAAGTTCAGGCTTCTGGCACAGACAGTAGGCAGGTAAGGTAATAGCACAAATCATGGTGAGAGGTGTTCTGTAATGTGCATTTGTTGGGAACATGCAGGGTAAGGACTGAAGGTGTTTTGACCTTTCTGATGCAGTAGCTAAAGGCAGAAGTTTTTGGTCATCATGAAGTTTCATTTAGCTATATCAGCTCTCAGTAGCGAACAGAATATCATCTGGTAAGCTTCAAATGACTGTTGTAAATAATGAATCATTAAAAAATGCAGTTATGGTTATAATCCTGCAGGGTACAGGTTGAGCCTGGGCATTGACAAACTGGCCTCTTGGAAAGGCAGAATGCTACTTGGCCCCCTGCAGCTGTGTTGTCACTGACCATTAGTTGTACAAGCAGCTGGTTATTCAAGTGCTTAAATATAGATTGAGGAGCTTAATAGTAAATAGCAATTTAAACGATTGGTGTCTCTAGTACAATGTTTAAGCCAAGATTTACTGTTGCAAAGATGTCTGAACAAATAGTAATGTTACTATGGATTAAAAAAAGTCAATGAAAGTACAAATAGTGAAATTTCATGCTGAATTCACTAGCAGTAACTCATTGCTGGATTGTGACAGTAGTCCAAATTTAGTTAGTTTATAGATGGATTACTGAAATGATGAAGCTGTTTGGAATGTGGGATTTTGAAAAAACTAATCCAGGGCAGTGCTTATGTTTTGGTAGTTTTGTAGATGCTTTAGTATCTTTGGAAGCAGTTATGACCATTGTTTCTGGTATTGTACATACTTGGTGCACAAGCTTTTAGTAAATTACCATTGTTAGACTCTCGTCTTGTTAAACAAACATAGATTGAAACAGATTCCATGCTGTAAAAACAACCGCATGCAAGCCAACTTCTTTGTGCATGTGGGTTATGTATCATTTCCCCTCAGGAATTAACAACATACCTTGAACTCCACTTTTTAATTTGATTGAAAGAGAGAGCTTTGCACACAGAAGAATAAAAACTCTGGGACTAATCTCTTAATCTCCATAAAATGCTTGAATGTTTGGCTTTGATAATATGTGGAAGAAATCTGATGGTCTGTAACATTTCTGAGTGCGTTCCTGGTTTTTTTTTTCAGCAAAAAGAAGTCAAAGCAGACATAAAACAATGTATGACAGATAGGTTGATGTTGTTAAGAGTCAGCCCTCAAGCATGAAGAAATTCCATAGCTCTAACCTTCCTTCTAACATGCTAGTGGAAAGTGGTGGCCTGATGATGATTCCTTTGTCTATGTAATGTAATTTTCTTTTCAGTGGGATCACCATGGACTTTGATTTCTGTACTAGGTCTTTTGATGCTAGAGAAGGGACTATCCAGGAGTACTGTCAAGAAATAGAACCTTTGGCTAACAGGCCTTTGCGCTTTCTGGCAAATCTGAAAAATATGTGATGTCTTCCCAATGCTTGGGATCAGGAACTGGTTGAAATTCTGCCTATGCCCGAAGATCTAGTCAGTGCTCAAAGGAACCCATTTTTATCAGCAGAGAAAATGTGAAAGCAAAAATGATGGAGATCCTCAACAGCTTTTCAGAAAATGATCTGTGGAATTGCTTTGAATGTGTGCAGCATCATAAGCAGCTGTGCATCAGCTCAGAAGGGAACTCTTTGGAAGGTGATTGTAGTTAATTTTTTTAATTTGTTAAATAAAAACAACCAAAGACACTGTCTCCTGGTTTTTGTGTTGGACCTTGTGACCTCCTTCCATGGCAGGAGGAGAGAACTGAGCCCTGGTTTTGGCACGTACTCATAGGTGAGGTGATCCCCAAACATGTTGTAACTACTCTGCTATAATTAGCTCTAGTGCAAGGCAGTTCAGCTTGTGATTTTTAAGTCTCTAGGGCTGAAAGAGTGTTTTTCTTTTGTTGTTTTAATTTTTTTTCAGTAGGTGTAGCGGTTTGATGTTTCCATTGTAAATACCTCATACAACTAGCATGTCCTGCTTGTCTAGAGGTACGTAAAATATACATGTTTTGGAAGCACTTTTAGCAATTAATGTAGGTATCTGTTCTTTGTGTTGAACCACTTGTCCCTGATATTTTTCCAACCTTGAGGGTCCTTCACTGGGATTTGGAAAAAAAGAAAAAAAGGCTTCAGAGGAGGACTGTCTGCCTGAAAAGAAAACTCTGCTCCAGATATGCTTGTAGGACCTAATTCGAATAAGAGACAAAGAAAATACTGGGATTATATGATGTGTGGATTAGGTTGGCAGGAAACTGGGCTATAGTTAACTTTACTTGTGTACTGAAAACAAACTGAATCTCACACCCACACTGTTGCTCTTGGTCTTTAAAGTTTTGTTGGCAAGGCTCTGACTTTTAGGAGTGGGAAAACAAGTCATACCCACAATAGACACAGTTATGCTGGCAAAAGGCTCAGAGTAGTTTCTGCCAGTTGAATGAAATCCTTTGGCGTATGTATTTTATTCCTTTCAAATAAGAGTATTGTCTACTTCTTCTTTGCCCCCATCCCTTTTTCTCCAGCTGAGCATAAACTATGTCTCCACTAGTGGTATTCATGGAGATAACACAGCTGATGGAACCCCTTTTAAGCATCAGTAAGCCATTTTGAGAAGCTGCAGTTATCTTGGATCTTAATTTGTTTTAGTAGATGAAGACAAAAATCATATCAGAGATATTACTTGGGTGTTTTTATTTTATTTTTTTAATTTTTTTTTATTACATTAAAATAGAAATTCAAATCCTTTCAGATGTGCCAAAACTTCTGTTGAGATTCTTTGGGACTTGTCAGTCTTAGTGCACCTACTTAACTTTCTCAGTGATGTGGTTTTGCCTGGAGGGAGAATTAAGCCATCAAAATATAACAGGATATCCTGGCATGACTCGATTGCAAGCTGTCATTCTACTCAGGGACTTCAACCACCCTGTCATATGATGGAAAAGCAGCACAGCAAGCTGTAGGCAATCCAGGAGACTCCTGGAGCGCATTGAGGATAACTTCTTAGTCCAGCTGATAGACACTCCCACCCGAGGAAATGCAATACTGGACCTGATGGTCACCAATAAAAGCGAACTTAGTGATATTAGGATCGGAGACATCCTGGCCTACAGTGATCATGCACTGGTGGAATTCAAAGTCCAGAGGGATAAGGGACAGGTGAGCAATATAGTCAGGGCACTGAATTTCAGGAAAGCAGATTTCCAGCTCTTCAAGGAGTTACTCTGTTGGATCCCCTGGGGCAGGGTCCTCTGAGACAAAGGAGCAGAACAGCACTGGAAAATATTCAAGGATGTTTTCCATAAAGTGAAAGAGCACACAGTCCCTGTATGTAGAAAATCAAGCAGGGAAGGGAAGAGTCCAGTGTGGCTGAGTTGAGACCTGCTGGTTAAACTGAAGAAGAAGGAACTACACAGGCAGTACAAGCAGAGACAGGTAACCTGGGATGTGTATAGGGATGATGCCCTGTTTTGTAGGAAGGAAGGAAGGCCAAGGTGCAGCATGGCAAGGGAAGTGAAGACTAACAAGAAGGGCTTCTACAGGCACGTCAATCAAAAGAGGAAGGTCAAAGATAATGTACCCCCACTGATGGTTGGAAATGGTGACCTCATATCAACAGATGAGAAGAAAGCTGAGGTACTCAACAACTTTTTTACCTCAGTCTTCACCAATAGCTGCTCTCCTGGGTCATCAGAATGCAAGATGTGACCAAGGGGATAAACTCCCTCCTACTGTAAAGGAGGATCTGGTTTGTGACCACCTGAGGGACCCGAACCTATATGAGTCTATGGGACCTGATGAGATGCATCCTAGAGTCTTAAGGGAATTGGCCAAAGTGGTTACCAAGCCACTCTCCGTGATATTTGAAAAGTCATGGCAAACAGAAGTCCCTGGTGACTGGAAGAAGGGTAACATTGTGCCCATTTTTAAAAAAGGGCAGAAAAGATGACCCTGAGAACTACCCACCTGTCAGCCTCACCTCTGTGCCTGGCGAGATCATGGAACATATCCTCCCAGAAGCTGTGCTAAAGCACATGGAGGACTTGGAGATGATTAATGGCAACCAGCATGGCTTCACCAGGGTTAAATCCTGTATGACCAACTTAGTGGCTTTCTATGATGGGGTGACTGCAGCAGTGGACATGGGTAGACTGATGGATGTGATCTATCTAGACTTCTGTAAAGCCTTTGACATGGCCCCTGACAGCATCCTCCTCTCTGAACTGCAGAGATATGGACTTGATGGGTGGATGGTATAGTGGATAAGAAACTGGTTGGATGGTCGTACTCAGAGAGTAGTGGTTAATGGCTCAAGGTCCAGATGGAGATCTGAGAGAAGTGGTGTCCGTCAGGGGTTTATACTGGGACCAGTGCTGTTTAATATCTTCATCAATGATTTTGACAGTGAGATTGAGTGAGTGCACCCTCAGCAAGTTTGCAGATGAGACCAAGTTGAGTAATGTAGTTGCTACACTGGAAGGATGGGACATCATCCAGAGGGACCTGGACAGACTGGAGAAGTGGGCCTGTGGGAACCTCATGAGGTTCGGCAAGGCCAAGTGCAAGGTGCTCCACCTGGATCAGGGCAATCTCCATTTTCAGTACATAATGGAGGATGACATGATATAGAGCAGCCCTGCAGAGAAGGACTTGGAGATACTGGTTGATGAGAAGCTTGACATGAGCTGGCAGTGTGTGCTGACAGCCCAGAAGGCCAATCGTATCCTGCATTAAAAAGAAGTGTGGCCAACAAGTTGAGGGAAGTGATTCTGCCCCTCTACTCCTCTCTTGTGAGACCTCATCTGGAGTACAGTGTCTAATTCTGGAATCCTCAGTGCAAGAAGGATATGGAACTGTTGGAATGGGTCCAGAGGAGGGCTACAGAGATGATCTGAGGGCTGGAGCACCTTCCCTATCAGGACAGGCTGAGAGAGTTGGGCTTGTTCAGCCTGGAGAAGAGAAGGCTCCAAGGAGATCTTATAGAGACCTTCTAGTACCTGAAAGGAGCCTACGAGAAAGCTGAAAAGGGACCATTCATAAAAGCTTGTGGTGATAGGACAAAGGGGAATGGATATAAGCTGGAGAAGGGCAGATTTAGGCTAGACATTAGCAAGAATTTCTTCACCATGAGAGTGGTGAGACACTGGCACATGTTGCCCAGGGCAGTTGTGGATTCCCCATCCCTGTAGTTGTTTAAGGCCAGTTTGGATGGGTCCTTGGGCATCCTGTTCTAGTGGGATGTCCCTGCAGGGGACATGGCAGGGAGGGTGGAACTAGATGATCTTTAAGGTCTCTTCCAACCGTAACTATAATTCTATGACAGGGAGAAGGTCTTGGGGACCTGGATCACTCAGGGCTGTGACTGGCTGATGTAAGGTATTACCAAGTGGAAGCTCCAGTTCTGAAGTCATTTTTAATTGTTTGTTTGTTTTCATTTAATAAAATTTTTTAAAGTTGCATGGTTTTTGCACACCAACAACTGCACATGCAAGATAAGAAATTGCAGCAGCCAGAGTTTTAGATTTATTGCTGTGGTCAATTTCCTGTTATTTTTAATAGGATACAGCCCCTGCACTTCTAAACCAGTGAGCTATATCAAAGAGACTGTATCATGTTTCAAATCACTCCAGCTGTTGGGTCTTAAACACATACTCATGACAACAGTTCAGGCTTCCTAAGCATGAAAACAGTCCTCAAGACAGTGGCCACTGCAAGCAGCTTTTTGACTAGCAGAAATACACCTTTTAGTGACATTACTTAAAGATAGATTACCAGAGCAAATGGATGATTGATATTTAGGGGATAATTTGCATATGACCACCACAAAGAGGATAGTCAAAATCAAATCAAATATCACTTCAAGAACTTTAGCTACAGCAATTGTGAATAATTTAACCAAGGTGCCTGCAGAACTGATCTCTGTACCATCCTATATTCTGCCCGCTGTACCACTTGTTGCTTTTGCTGAGTTTTACCCTGGAATACTCTGGCAATGCAGCAGACAGCAGCAATGTGTGTGTGAGAAATGTTTCTCCCCCATTTGGGGTGTTCTCTACTTCAGCTGCTCCATCTGCTTCTGCTGCTGTGTGCAGCAGCACATCCCAAAACCTGCACGAATTTACCCTATGTCCCTGCAGGCAATCCCACTGCTACGTGCAATTTTTTTCCAAATATTTGTGCTGTGCATAACCCACATTGGGAAGATACTCAGATATTACTGAGAGTTGTTTAAAGCAGATGAGTGGGAAAAGATTTTCCAAAAGGAGGCAGAATCATCTCAGGGAGCTGGGGCAGGATGGATTCTCTCTCCTCTGAGTAACCACATGGGGATTTTAATGATGTAAATGTTAAGACAGCATAAAAACAAGTCATAGGAAATTTAATAGAAACAATCCAAGCATGTGCTGAGATTAGGGTAAATTGGGCAAAAGTGCAGGAATGCAGGCAGAGACTGGATAAGCACCCCAGAGGTGACTGGGGAAGTCTCAAAACAGGCTTTATTAAAATATAGAGGGATGACTCTTCAAATTTTTTTTTTTAATAAATCCTTGGCTATTGGTGTATTCATGGATCTGGTATCCTGGTATATCTAAAAATACTTTAAGAAATACTTGCTAGGTTGACAGGGAGAAAACTTGCAAAGGACTACTGATATGTTTCTGTGTGGTTATTTTACTTGTGTTACTGATTATAAAGTGGTGACTGAATTTTTAAAACACATATGTAGTTCTACTATAATGTGTATGTATTTGTAGGTAGATGTGCATAGGTTTAGTATGTGTGTGTGTGCTAGGAGCAGCAATTGTATATATAATCCATAGATAGAATGATGAGGAGAGACCTTATTGCTCTCTATAACTACCTGAAAGGAGGTTGTAGAGAGGAAGGTGCTGGCCTCTTCTGCCAAGTGACAGGGGACAGGACAAGAGGAAATGGCCTCAAGCTCTGCCAGGGGAGGTTTAGGATGGACATTAGGAAAAAAATTTCACAGAAAGGGTCATTGGGCACTGGAACAGGCTGCCCAGGGAGGTGGTTGAGTCACCTTCTCTGGAGATGTTTAAGGCATGGGTGGACGAGGTGCCAAGGGGCATGGTGTAGTGTTTAATGGGAATGGTTGGACTTGATGATCCAGTGGGTCTCTTCCAACCTGGTTATTCTGTGATTCTATGATTCTATGAAAGAAGCAAAAGAACCTCAGCAATGATGCTTGAAAACCTGGCTTTCAAACTGTTCCAAGGATTTGCAAAGATGATGAATTGGACCCAAGGTGCTATCTGTCTACTGATGCCAACAACCCCTCAAGAGACACTACCTTTTATGTTAACTCTGCTGGACCAAAAGGGAACATTATTAGATCTCTGGCAAAGTAATTTCTTGTCAGTACGGGATTTGATATACATGGGAAGGAAAATGTTACTACCCTAAACTATATCTATCCTGAGAACCTTAATCTTGATGATATTTGGAATGCTATATGCAACACACAATATTTGCCGCAACATGTATTGACCAATTATTTCATCTCCCCTGTAAGCACAAGGGTAAACCTCCACAGCTGAGACCTCAATGAAAGTGTGATATGTAGCAATCTCCCTGAAAGAACCCTGTGTACTTGGTTAACTTACCACATGAGAGTTTTTTGGGTGCACCTATTGCACTTGAATATAATATTCCATTGAGGACTGAGTGGTGTTTTAAGTCTACAGATGGTGGTCTGAATGTGGTCCACAATCTAACAATTTATCTTGTATATGGACCATTAATGGCTCATAGAAACTGAATCAAACAATGGATAAGAAAATCCCCACTCAACTGAAACTGGTGAAGTTGAAGTTATGGAATTGTACCAACAAGATAAATTGTTCCAATATTGATGATCATTTATGGGTAGGGCAAGCCACAGACCTTGACCATGCCTTAAGAAGCATATACTTGTGTCATAAATGCAAGGCTTCAGTCCCTAGCTGAGTACAAGATTTTAGGAAGGAGGTGAAGCCTGAACAAATGACTGTTTGATCAGCCAGACATAATAAAGGTAGAACCCCTACAAGACATTATCAAAATGGTCTTTGTGGCTATCAGAAAAAGCTGAACAGTACATGTACCACCCTAATGTTAGCCATACTGCCCAAGTCTGTATGGATATGTTCGGATGGCCAGATACTGGATTGCGTTCAGCCCTATTGGGTTGTGTTAGAGAGTACCTTACAACTTCCAAGTGTATGTATCATGATATCTTTTAATTATACTCAATTATTACTGCACCGAACAGGCTATAGACCAAAATAAGCTATATTTAACTGGTTAATTTATTATATACCAATGTAAATTCAGGGATGAAACCATTTGAGGATTACTGGACATTAGTGTTTAATAATCTATTGTACATAGAAAATCTGATGTGGCAGGTGGAGACTCCAGCCAATGGGATGTGAACTGCCTTTGAAACTCCTAATATCCAGTTACAAACATGCATGGAGATGACTTTACAAAACTGATTGGCATCAGACATGCTACTGTTGAAGGACAATGGAGTCTGGGTGGCTGAACAGCACCTATCCCAACAAAACCTGCTACATAGTGATTCCAAATGTGTCCTCTACCTTATTCCAACTTTTAGATGAGGTGCTGTGTGAGCAGATGAAACTGGCAGACTGGGCATGGATGGGGTGGATTTCTAAGATTTTTAGTTGGCTTATGTTGGAACTTTGTGGATGGGTTCATTAACAGAATTCTTTTTTAGTGTTCATGAACATATCAAAATATTTCAGCACCCAGTTACGGGGATTTTTAGGAGCATTTGTTTCATTTAAAGTTGTACTGTTTAAAAAGATGAACTTGTGTCAAGGTTTGTTCAGCTTAGACAATGGAAAACAAGGACTACCTGACTGTCGGGGCACGTTTGGGCTGGCATTCCAACCTGGGTCACTGCATGTGTCAGAAATTAGGGAATTCTTGTCTGGCTGCTGGGAGAAAGATTCAGCCACTTCACAGTGCTTGAGTGGCTGGAACAGGGGGAGGAAATCTGTCTGGTAAACTTTTAGTGGCTACAATTTGGATTAAACCCCAAGGTTTTAACAGAGGGAAAAGAGTGACATTTATCGCTGTTTTCCCTTGAGTGATTTGATTTGGATTCTTTTGATTACATTCATTCAAAACCATTTTGAAAACTATAAGTAGTCACAATACCTCAATATTTCATATGTAATAAAAATGAGGAAACAGACAATAAGGTCTCCTCTCAGGCCCCTCTTCTCAAGGCTAAACAACCCCAGCGCTCTCAGCTGCTCCTCGTAAGACTTGTTCTCCAGCTCCCATACTGAAATATTTTTCAGCCTCGGTACTGAAATAGGATTCAGTATGCCTTGAAGGCTGGTAAACATTTGCCTGCTGATTCTGGGCAAGAGATTAGAAATGCAAGGCAGGTTTCACTTCTGAAGGTGAGATAGCAATTCTTGTTTTCAAGGATCTAGTTAGTAGTGCATTTAAAGAATGATAGTGGTTTATAAATTGCCCAATTTATATACCTTAAGGTATATTTGAATTATATAGCTTGTTCATAATTGAAACTAGCTAACTGAGTTGCTTATTAGGTAGTTTGCAATTCTGAGAAATCCTATTCTGTAGACAGGAATAAATTTTGCTTGTACTGGGGACTAGTGTCTTTTACTAGGGAGAGCACTATTACCTTTTTACTGCTTAAGGCAGACCTAAGGGCCTTTTTCATATCTTAGTTTTGGCTGCAGGTTTACAGTGCTGGCACTCCATTCGTAAGGAGAGTTGGCCTTCTGCTCCAGAACCCATAACAATGAGTTTTATCCATTTTCTCTTCTTAGATGTTTGCCTTTGTTTGGTGGGACCTTTGGTGGGACCTCTTTATACAGAAATGACGTGTCTTATAGTGAACATAAATATTTTCCTCTAAAAGTTTCAATATGTTTATTATGTTGCCTAAAACTAAAGTAAAAAATAAACTTTAAAATTCAAGCATGGATGATTTGTTTTTACAGTTACAATGGGAAAGAATTTGTACTTGGCATCCAAAATATTTTGAAACAGTGCATCTCCAAAGATTTTCTGTAGTTTTGTGTCAACAGAAAATGCATTCTCACCGAAGCTATTGTGTTGCCAGTTCTAATTTTTTAAAAATGAAAAGAATGCTACTTTTTAAATTCAGAAAAATCTTTACTAGTAGCATCTTATGTTTCCTTGCTAGTTTACTTGCTTAAGCAGATCTGATAGCTGCTTATAGTGCTACAGACCATCTATATTTATATCCAGGGTCTTTTTTTTTTTGAGAAATGTTACTTTCATTTTACTTAGAAAAGAAACAAGTCTTTAATCGCAAAGAAAGCTGTTCCCTCTGTGTACAAACCCCGGAACTAGAGGAGCAATATGAGGCTCCCATGGTCCAAGAGGAGGAGGTCAGAGCCTTGCTTGCTC
>WAAB01017050.1:180083-224107 GCA_013389865.1 Piaya cayana | reverse complement strand
GGGAATGGCCTCAAGCTCCGCCAGGGGAGGTTTAGGTTGGAGATTAGGAAGAAGTTTTTTACGGAAAGGGTCATTAGGCGCTGGAATATGCTGCCCAGGGAGGTGGTTGATTCGCCTTCCCTGGAGGTGTTTAAGATACGGGTGGACGGGGTCCTGAGGGACATGGTATAGTGTTTTGTGGGAGTGGTTGGACTCGATGATCCAGTGGGTCTCTTCCAACCCGGTGATTCTGTGAAACATTTACTGTCTCTTAGAATTTTTTTTTAGTCTGTATTCCTTCTGGGATGTTCATAGTACATTTCAAATGCTAGGTCTTACTCCTGTTTGGTTGCAATGAAGATATGTTTGCATTCATCAGAAATCTCTAGATGCTCTCTGCTTCAGAATCAAGGTATGAAAATCTCCCAGCTGAGTTTCTGAAGACTTCTGGCCAAATTCTGTATACCAAACCCGCAAAGACTTACAGAAAAATGCAGATGTTGCAGTTCCTTTAGTGGAGCCATAATAATGCCGATCTTAGTGCTTACTAACATGGCATAGAGCTTGAAAATGGCTGCAGAGGTTCCTATGATGTTATCTTTCTCAAAGCTTTCCCATTTTAGAAAAAATAATTTATTGACCTGCCAATAAGATATGATGGCTTTGACTGTAGGCAGTCCATTTCAGATGCAGAGTCCATAGAAGCCTTGCTTCTCTCATGGACACGTGCCCAGCTCAGTCTTTGCTATCTTCTGTGCACAAGTTGTACTGTCATAGTTCCTTCCCATGTGACTTGTAATAACTATTTGTTTCTTACCATCATTTTCACTGCTGGTGGAGCAGCAGAACTGTTTGTCTTTCTAAAGTTAGATATCCATGGATACATATGATATTTTTCTCTGTTTAAACTTGGCAGTTAAAATTGTGTATGGAGAAGAAAAATGTGTTCCACTACGGGAAGTCTACATGCTATATTCTTCTTTTACAGGAGAATAAAATGTTATGTGGAATATTTCACTCTCTGCTCCATAGGAGGAAAACAATACTTATAAATGCAAGATTTTATTAATGTCTATAACCAACTCTTCATCTGTTTTCATTGCGTGATATTCAGGGTATTACCCTATAAAGGGGAGATAACTACATGTGGGATGCTGCTAAGGCACATAATTTTAATACTACTGGAGAGTTTTTGTGATCTTCCTGTCTTGCTTTTCCATCTGAAAGAGAGTATTCAAACCTCCTTAACTATGTGAACTGTTCTTTAATGTAGGTCTTCTTGCCTGAACATCCACTTTGGTTCTCAAGATCCCAGATAATCTTGTCTTGTATTTGTAATTTCTCAAGACTCCACCAGTGGCTGTAGTGGTGACTGAAGATTATGTAGTAGATAATTATTTTTATTGGCTATAAAAGTAGTTAATTTTGTTTTCTAGAAGCCCTTAAGATGCATGAAGACTGTTATAAGGAAAAGAAAATTGAGAAGTCAGGAGACTATTTGACTATTTGGACATGGTTTAGTGTTTTGTGGGAGTGGTTGGACTCGATGATCCGATGGGTCTCTTCCAACCCGGTGATTCTGTGATTCTGTGATCTAGGGTGGCAGTCAGTCTTGATTCCAGAATGGGCTACTTCAGCTTGATAACTTTTTGAAACTACTGTAATATTTTTCATATCTGTTCAAAAATATATCATTCTCACTTCTGGGAGGTACTAGATGAACAGAAGTGAACTTTCAGGAGTTGATAGCAATATGCTAATGTGAACTTACTTTCATGTAGTGCTATAATTGATCTCTTATACTTTCTGAATAATAACCTACATAAATGGATTAGCCTGACTCTTGAAAATGGGTAATGAGTAGTTATGTTTGACCTCTGTACTGAAGGCGCTAAGAGATAAATTAGAGTTGAGGTGGTTCTTATCTTTGTATTTGATGAGTGGCATAAGTCCCAGGGTTTTTTGTGCTTTTAAAATTTTGTTTAGAACACAAGCAAGATGAGTTAGAATTACTTCTTTACTAGCTCTCTACAAAAACCCAAAGAAGGTAGATTTGGCTGCACTGAAAAAATAGTGCAGCCTGAATAGGCAAAAGAGTTCAGAAGGGTCTGGTGTTCTAAGTTGTGTTACATGGGATTCATTACACCCCCTGTTTTACTTATTCAGAACACTTAGAAAACTTGTACAAATCAGACAAAAGCTGGAAAGATTTTTGCCCTTTCCTATCTGCACTGAAGAAATGTTTTCCGTATGTTCTTTGCTTATCTTTGCCAACCATTATTTTCCTCACTGCTCTGTCTCCACCTTATGCCAAAGCGATGCTTTTTTTCCCCTCTGCAAACTAAATGCTTACTCTATTTTTAATTTTTTTTTTAAGTTGGGTTTAGGGTTTTTTTGCCTGTAAGGCTAAATACATTCCTACTTCTTGATAAGGAGAAGGTGCTGTTTGAGTCTTACTAGCAGGCAAAATTGTTTAGCCCAGTGACCCGGAGAAGGATCCTGCAGTATGAACTTGGTCTTGTGGGCCTATTAATTAATTTATTTTAATTTCAGTTGTGAAAACGTGGTAGAAGATTTTGTACTGTTTTTGTCACAGTCAGAAGACTTCTATCTGTCAATGTACACATTCTACTGCCAGTTAAAGTGGTCGATTTGCTTGAGATAGTAAGAGGGAGTTTAGAGGTACCTTTTGAAATTAATCTGTCATGAGTAGCTGCTGTCAGGATGCTACTTCCAAGCTAGCATACTTGTTCCAGTAAGAACTGAAGTTACCTGTTACATTTAAGGGTTTGATTCACTGCCAGTTGTTTATGGTACAGCTGGGTTACTACTTTTGATAGCTGGGAACTGCTAATGTGTGTGTTGCAGAACCTGATTGTTCAGATGGGATAACACGGTTAGAAAGAGGAACAAATCCTTTTATAGCATGACATTTAATGTTCCCCAGTGACACTTCAGTGGAAAATTAGCAATGCTTGGTTTTTGCTACCAGAATACCTGATGGAGTAGGAGGATCATTGCAAGATACAGGGTTTGGACTGCCTTTTAAATTTTCTTTCTGTGACCTTTTGTGATTCCTTCTCAGTCTTCTCTGTGTGATGGCTTGTTTGTTCAGTTTGGTTTGGGTTTTTACTTTGTTTTATTTTAACTTATTAGCTTCTTTTTCAAAACTCCACTTTTTTCTTTTTCTTTCTTGACGTAAGTATAATGTTTATGCTTGGCTATTTTGCAGTATTCTTTTTCCCAATTACATTATAGGCTTTGTAATTCAAATAGTTTCTTATTATTTTTGGCATAAACTGTAGTATTAAAGACCAGCTATATCTTACTTTGACAAGTTTATATATCAGAGTTTAGAAAAAAGACTGAAAAAATGTTGCAACTTGGTTTTGGGATGTGTAACCAATTGTTGCCAATGAAAACTGGTTTTACAAAATCCTATAAGGTTATAGCTGTGTTACATCAAATATTCTTGGCTTATAACTGAAGAGAAACATGATGGTATATGAGTAGTCATTTGAGCATGTTTCATGTTTCTTGCTTCTAGAAACTTTATAAAATTAACCAGGTACAATAACAATAACAATAAGTAAATTATTCTTCTGAGGAGATCCTGAATTTGACATGCCAGTATATGACTTTGAACTTTAGTCTTACTGAGAAATTGAGGTTGTTTTGAAGGCAGCCCTTCGGAAAGATTCTCCTATCTATGCTACGTGAATGCCTGTGTTTATATTTAGGCACTGAAAATATTTCTGGTCTGAGTGTCCTGTGTTCTGCAGTGGCAGGGTGAGTGGCTGGGGAAGATCTGAGCGGTGTTCCTTCCACAAGGACACTTAAAACTCCTTTCCAGTGATCCTGTTTCCTTTGAGAGAGTCAAGGCTGAACGGGAATGTTTCCAGTCTCCTTCTCACAAGAACAGGTCATCCCACCTAACGCTGAGATGCAGGACAGTAGTTTTTACTACATATGTAGCCTTTATTGAAGTGAAAGGGAATACTTTAATTCTGTCATAATTGATCTGAATACCTTTCCAAACCAAAGCAAGGCAACAACCATTTTTTCTTTGTCTGCCATATGGTGTGCTCCATTTTTTGTTTTTCTTCTTAAGTAGTTACAGTGTGAACTTGGAAGTGGAGAACTGGAAGTCTTGAGACAAATTTTGTATTGTCATTTTGGTCTGTCAGTATTGAGAGGGAATAACAGAGCTGGTGGTGTCGCTGAGCTGAATCACAGTTAACAGAGATTGTCAACAAATTGTGGGAGTTCCTCATTCCTTACTCTGCATTGTCTTTTTAATGGCTTTATCTGTCACTTCATCCCTGGCATCAGTTCTGTAAATAATTAACTCATGACCCATTGGTCCTTAGTAACTCTTTTAAAACCACAGCTAATCATTTTATAAAAGAGACAAACTAGTTAATTCTTGCCCAGGTTGTCTCAGAGCCTTGTCTCTGCAAATGGAAATGATGAACTTTAGTAGTAATAAATAGCTGAGATGGAATTGCAGTGCACTGACTGCTTGGCAGGGAGCACTTCTCTTTCCCTTCCACTGACACTGTTGCCTTCTTCGTGGTAGATGCTGCTGTAAGACAGCATCATGCATTAGTTTGTCTGCTGCATTTTTTCATCAAATAGGGCAGTTTTCTTTTCCACAATAACAGGAAATTGTATTACCAAGGACTTCTCTTTGTGGTAAATTGTTGAATAAAATGCACAGCAGTGTCACATCTGCAATTTGATTTCTGTTCAACTTGTTGCCATTCAACACTGGTTCTAAAAAGGCTGTGATTTGAGGTGTGTCTCATTCCTGTGCTGCACAGATACAGGTGAATTGATTTCATAGGAGTGGTGGCCATTCTTAACAGTACTTCAGTAGGCATGAGTGTCTTCACAACTTAGGACAGATTTTACATTCTTTTATTTAATCCAACCAGTACATCTGTATGGTATTGGCTACTTCTGCAGAAGAACTGGGAATCACAAAATTTAATTTCTTTTTTTTTTTTTCACAGTGGACATAAACATAGGGTTTCTTGCTATCCATCTTGTAGCTTGTAGGCTTGCTGTGCTAAGTTGCTTAGCTCCTTTAAGGTATGAGTATGATCTGTTGTCCATGTCCACATTAAGCTGCAGAAGAATGTGAATATCAGGCTTCATGTTAAGGAAATGAGATGCTTCCAACTTGCTAACCAGAGACAGAATGTGGAAGGGCCGTACCACATGGGCTTTCTCCATTCACTTTATTTTCATTCCTTGTTTCTTTTTTGCTTCTCCCTGTGTTCAAGTTAATATTGAGTCTAAATATAAGAGAAACCTCATCTCTGCGAGTCTAATTATGTGACACCAAACAAGAGAAAGTGATACAAATGGAGTGATTTTTTAAACCACTTTTTATTTTACTCCATTTTCTTCTGTTCTGATGTTTAGGTTTTCTACTTCTGAATAAGAAAATCCTACATAATCTGTAGTTAATGTTTTTCTTTGCTCGCATTCAGTAGCATTTCAATGGCCACTACAATGGATCAAACACCTTTTTGTGCCACTTTGATATGCACCTACATCAAAGACACCTTCCTAAGGTCATATAAAGACATTTTGATTTGTACAAGTTGTGTTTAAATTTGGAGTAACCTCACTGTTTTTTGTATGAGTACTAAAAATCATACTAACTTCTCTGTTTTAAATCCAAATTGCTTGTAAAGAACAGCAAAATAAGAAAATGTTAACATTAAATGTTAGTTTATCTCTCTCTATTTTAGTATACAAAGTTTGTTTTGTGAGCTAGGGAGAGTCACAAGCTTACCAGTCATTTTTGGCCTTTTTTGCTTCAGTTGTATGTTGAATGTTAACCTTAAAGTATATTAATCTGTGGAAGGAATGAAAAAGTTTTATTAAAAAAAAAATCTTTCCAGCTCATGACTGAGTAAAAGTTTTAAGAAAGGACTTTTTCCCTCTCTGACATGTTACAGAGCAACTACCTTCTCTATGGGGTCAGTTAATAAGAATTAGGCTTTAATCTCATTAAAAGCTGATAACCTCAAGTATGATTCCAAATAAAGCTAACATAATATGTAAAGGGTGAATATTTTGTCCAGATTTATGGGGTAAGTCAATGAAGCATTTATTGAAGCACTATTATGAAAGCTGAGCAAAGAATGGCATGCGGCAGTTTTTAAAGCTGTGGTTTAGTACAGTGGTTTTGTGTATAAAGCCACAGCTTGTATTTTTCGCTCCAAAACTAGTAGAGTTTTACTAGCCTTCAGCAAAAAGTTGTTCTCTTGAGTAGAATTAATTAAAAATAATATTAGAGGAAATAAGCTGTCAACCTAAGCTTATCTCTTAGGGTACTTTTATGACTAAAAAAGAAGAATTACACTTTTATACAATGAATCAGTATGGGATTATAGTTTGCACAATTCCTTCCTCTATCAATGCAATTAGCTGTACCATCTCGAATGCTGTGGAAGTAAATTCATAAGTTTTCTCCCAAGCTCCCTTGGACACTTTTGAAAAACATACTAGTGCTGAAGGATTCATATTGATGACTTTGAGGCATAAGAGATTCCCTGTTAAAAATTATTAGAAAAAATCCCATGATATCTATTGTTAATAATATATCAGTTCCTGGTGACCAGGTAATTGTTTTCAATTTTTTTTTTATCAGTATGATCTGCCACATAGATAAAGGAGGAACGCAGAGGGCTGCTCACAGAGAGGGGTCTTTTGTAGCCTTGTAATTCTGAGGCACTGGTCAAAGAAGTTAGTTGCTTCAAAGAAGGTCTCCCCTACCCCTGCCGCCCCCCTGCTTTAGTCATAAATCTTACTTCTAAGTATTTTGACTGTTGCAAGCCAGTGTTTAAGCCCACACAGTGGGCCCTGGAAAATAATCCTTTAATACAGAAAGAAAAGTACCATTAGCTCATTTCCGGCAGCTATTCTGTATTTCAGATGAGGTGTTTTTCTGTCGAAACAAATGCAGTTATTCACTGACTGTGACTGTGTGATTTACATCAAGGCCTATATTCAGTAATGATAACAGATTTACTTTCTTCATGTCCATGCCCACAATATAATCCTCCTTTGATAGAACTTGAAGGAATTTTTTCAGCATTTTGTAGCATCAATGTTGTAATCATTGAGTAGTGGAGAGGCTTTTTTCCATGCAGGTTCAAAAGTTCATGTTACGATCTTGTATGAAGTATCTGCTTATGTAACTAAATGTACCCTGTTGTTGTTCAGGATGTATGGTGTGTGTGCTTTTTAATTTTTTTTTCCCCTCTCTTCTCTGTTTCTCCTCCACCTCATCATACTTTGCTGTCATTGCTTATCTGCAGCCACACGTGCTCTATTGTATTGTCCTGATTCATTGTCTTAATACCTGAATGGGAGAAATTGAGTGTCTCCTGGGAAGTAAGCCATTGCTTTGAACTTCAAGAAACTGGACAAAGTTTTATTCTTACTGTAAGGCTGCAGATATGGATTTTGCTTGACTTGGTGCCACAGTCTGATTACTGACGTCAGTAGGGGCAGTGCTGGGTCTCGGTATTGTAAGGAGAGAGCAAATTTGCAGTTTGGAGGGGCCACCACACTGTTCCCAATTGATTTGTTGCAAGTTGAGTGCTTCTTGCTGATCTTTCCCTTCTCTACCCATTGTACATGTGATTCTTTGGGTTTGATAAGACCTGTTATTTTAAGAAAACATTTTCTTTCCTGGTAGACCAAGGAATCCCAATGTCTTGGTATCTCCTTATGTTAAATAGGTGACTTTTGCAGTCTTTAGAATTAGTGGTAGCAAGATGCATTTTGGAAGTCTGTAGTTATAACTTTATAACTCAAGTTTTCCTAGTTTCTGATCACTTGAAAGAATTTATAATCTTCCATATATATATAAAATAAAGGAAGTGAAGGAAAATGGGAGGTACACAGGCATGACCACTCTTGGAGCAGAAATTATAGCAACTGAGTTGTATAAGCCATATATAAAGCAGAAGAAAGGAAGGAGCTGAAATAAGACACCTTTATTAAGTATATAGGATTGTGTTTTGCTGGGATAAGGCAGCTGGGATAAGGCACTTGTTTGGTGGGAATGGTTGGACTTGATCCGATGGGTCTTTTCCAACCCGGTGATTCTGTGATTCTTCCCAACAGAGTTTTAGCTGAGGGCATCATTGCAATGAACACAGGTAAGCAGCTTCTAGTCTTTGTCTGACACTGGAGTAGTGGTATCCATGCAACACCTGCAAGCATATCTTGCACACGCTGTGTCTGTTTGCTTCTTCATCTCTGAGTGGTCTCTTGTCACCATCCCATTGCAAAAATCGCAGTACAGAAATGAAAATGCAGCCAGCTCTTGAGAACAGATAATTTTTCACTAAAGCACAATAGGTGAGGTTTGAACTTTTGTCTTTAACAAATTTTTAATTCCATCATTTAAAATTACCGAACAACTGGCATCAGTTTGTGCTACTATGTGTTTAAGTAGCGTGAACGTATTGGGGTGTATAATGTACTCCATATCCAATTCAATTGCTTGCCTCTATTGGTGTCATTACTTCTGCTTTTCATGTATCCTACGCTTAGAACGCTTATTTGCAGTTTTACTTATAACTTTGTAACATGAGAGATTAACAAAAATGTGCTGTAAGGATTTTTTTGTGGTTTTTACTAAGCATATTCTTCACTGTTCTTATAATGGTTTTGCATGCCTATCAATCACATTTAGCAGGAAATGTAATCCTTTATAGTCACGATACCTTCAACGAGCCTGAAGGAGTTGAAAATCTTTCACGAGGTTGATTAACTGAGGGAAAAACAAATGGCAAGAATGCTATGTTACTTCTGATTGTAGCCAGTGGGGTAAAATAGGGACAAATAGTGAAGAATCCTGACAAATCCTCTGAAAGGTTCTAAGGTCCTTGAATAGAATTAATTTTAAATAGTTGACCCATGTGATAACAGTTAGATTTTTCTGATCTTTGATTTTTTAAGGAATTGGTTAGTAAAGATGTAGGATGCAGGGCCTTGTGCCTTTGTTGCCTTTTCTAAAGGGTGGTACTTAGAAAACAGGTGTAATACCAGATCTAAAAGAAGGATGTGCCAAAATACTCAAATGCTGGCCTCACTTTTCTTCTTCTGAACCATTTGTCCATGTAGAAAACATAACCCATACAGATTTTACAGTGTCAACTCCGGTTATGGACATTCAATTACAGAATAAATTGCTTTCCTTTGGAAAAAAACCCAATAGTGCATTTTGAACCAACTGGCTATTTCAGAGAAAGTAATTTTTATTTTGATGTAGTTTTACCACACAGGAAGAGGGGAATGTGTCTTAAGGAGGTCTCTCACCTGCTGAGACCACAAGCCTTCCTTAGGCTGGGATTTCACAAACTGCTCATCTAACCTCACTGACTTCCATCAATTAAGACAGAATTATTCTTCCTTCTCTGAGACTGTGGTTCTCCTCAGGTGAGCTGAGGTCCACCATCAGCTATTTAAATTCACTAACTAAGCTGAAAAGGATCCTATTGTATTGCTAAGTTAAGGAGGGTGAAGTAGCTCAACCAGGAGGAGGTCCCAGCATCTTCCCAGAGTTGGCATGAAACAAGATGTTGTGATGTACTCTAGAATTAAGGGGGTGGGGAGGGAGGAAAAGAAAGAAACAAACTAAAAAAAGAAGAGCAGGACCTCCCACCCGTTCCTGGCAGTAATGAACACTTGGGTGAGACTGTCTGATGTATGAAATTGCATCCCTGGACAGATGCCATCCAAGCACAGAATCTTCTTGGCTCTGTCTAATTTGAGGTCTTGTAATAGCCAAGGTGTGAGCGGAATGTGAATGGTTAACTGCAGTATTGTAACCCTGCCATAGCAGAGAGGTGGAGTTGCTGCTGACACCTGGCATGGGCAGACAGGAAGCATATTCTGCACGAGAAGGAAAACTGCTGTTGTTCTGTTTTGTTAACTTTACAGCAAAGAGTTCTACAAGATGTACAGGTGAGCGGTAAAAATTTCCAGCTTCATTATTTATATCTTACTGGATTAAAACTGATCACAGTGGTAACTCAAGTGTCAGGTATGTTACTTTATGCAGACAATACTCCTAACTTAAACATCAACTCTAACAAAATGTTAGAGTAACTGCATTACAAAAACCTATTGGATTGTTGAGAGTGTTCTGGTGCTATGACTAAGGCAGTAGTGGATAAGGTGCTAAGCTGCAGTTTGAGAAGTTCACGTTGTTTCTTTGGTAGAGACCTTTTCAGACACTGACTTAGAGTCAAAGTCTACAAAAATACTTGGTACTGTATATCTCGATGCGGAAGAGTAATTAAGTGTCTGCATGATAGCTTTATATCCACAAAACTCTACAGAATTATTCTATGAATGCACAAGAAAGGTGTTTTTACATAAAAAGAGTGGTGCTTTAGCAGGGGAGGAGGGTGTAATGAAAGGTACACGTACTAACATTTATGGACTTCAAAGTCAGTAAATGCATACTCTTGCAGGTATTGCAACCAAAGGGAATAAAGAAAGGGTAGAAATTTAACTGGTCCAAATTGGAGTGACTCTTCTGACTTTATTTAACACCTCTGAAAGCAGAATCTGACCTAAGTGGAATACAGCAAAAACACACTGCGACTTAGGTGCAGGAAAATCTGTTACAGCAAAGATGGATCTGAGGGAAAATGGTAATTTTCCTGGGGAGGGAAATCTGTGAAGGAATTGGGAAAGTAGAAGTGCCAACTGAGATGATTTTTGATCTTTGTCACTCTGTATTGTCTAATGATGCACAGTAATACAATAGTCACAGTAGCAGTTGTTTTCTGCTTTGGATGTCGTACAGTCCCTGGCATCTATTCACACATTGGTATAGGATCTCTAAATGCTTAGCGACTTTGGAAGTTCTGTACAGGATATTGTAATAATGATAAAAATAAAATGAAAATATAATTTTGCTCTTTTTTGAGAAGGTAGAGGTGAGAATGTTATCGGTTTTGTTACTATTTGGATTATGGTAATACTTAAATCTCCTCAAGAATTCTTAAAGATTTAAATGCCTGGGGATGAGGTCTGTATCTTGCCAGAGACTGCATAAACAAGTAGTTGGAAATGGTGGCTTTGTAGCAGAAGGCTGATAATATGTAAGGGTTAAAAACTGCTTTCATCTGTCCAGAGATGAATTTGACTGCTGAGGCTTTATCAGGTTTGATAGGAGTTCTGCCCATAACTAGGTGTGATACAGGCACTTTGTTAGGTAAAGGAATACTTTGTTAGGTACAGGAAGCTCTCACACAAGAGCAATCAAGGGAAAGAAAGCCATTTCACAGGGAGAGATTTCCTTCTCTAGACATAACTCAACTAGATGGATTGTCCTAGACATTCCGTCTGCCATACACTGTTATTTTTATTCTTCCTCTAAAACTGCAGGCTTGCACACCACTTGCAGCTTACATCAAATGCTGTGGTCTTGTGCCCAGCCCAGGGTTACATAGTTCTGTTAGGTGTGCTGCTCCTCCTGTGGTGCTAGGAATGCTTGGAGGGGTGCCACGAGCTGTTGGTAAGTACAGGCTGTAGTTTGACAGTAATTGCGTTCTTCCTGGAGTTTCAGAAATTACGTACAAAAGCAAATGAAGTGAAGAAAACATTCTGCTTTAAGTGTGTTTCATATCAGGTGCTATTTTTTTTTAAAGTTCCTTTGAATGTAGTATGGTTAAATCTATGAGGTCTGTAATAGAGGAGCAAGTCCCATACTTGGAAATGGCCCGAGAGTTATCTTTGCCTTAATTATTTACAAGCCTTTCTTTTCTCATGACTTTAAATGCATTTAAGGAAGCAGGAGAATTCCCTGTGACTGGAGTAGTGCCCTTCACCACACAGAGCAGCTTCTGCCATAGGTCTCTTTCTTATGCAACACCTGCACTTCACTCACTCCCTTTAGTCTGTCTTTTAAAGCTACCAACAAAATCTGGCCAGATCTCTGACTTTGGGAGAATGAAGGAAAAATTTGTCATATTTCTGGCTTCTTTTGGTTTTAGGTTTGGCAAAGGTGTAAAATATTAATTTATTTGCTTTTTGCATACTAGTGGTTTGACCTGGTTTCACTGCAATTTCTTGTAAAGAAAAAAATACTGATTTGGAAGGGCACAAATTTTTGTCTGCTTCAAGTAATTTAAACCCTTCAGGAGACTTTTATATAGAAACTAACCAAGATTTCCTAAAAACTGGGAGCAGTTCTGAGTTACTTATCAGAGTCTGAATCTGACCTAGTTCTTTAGACAGGACTGGCCAGTGAAGAAGGTTGGTTGATAATAGGTAGCAATACTGCTCCAGGTCATAAGTGTTTTTCTCCCTAAACTGCTATAGCTGTGCCATCTGTGGCTTCAAGGTGTTTCAGTGTTGTGCTGGGAAGATATTCTTGGTAATACAAGATGTGGGTTTTGCTACCTCTGTGTGTATGATGGGGGAGTGGTGCCTCTTGAAACCTTTTGTGCATGGAGGGACTTCTTGCAAGAATGCTCAGTGATTTCTCTGTCCCCTTGCTGATGCAGCAGTGTTGTGAGGGAACCAAATACGACTGGGGAATGGTCTTACACTCATCTGCTGCCTTTGCATAGGCAATATGCTGGTAAGGCTTCCATGTGCAGTATAATATCAAGTGAGATAGGTAAGCAAGTCTTGATCCAAGACATCGATTGTATCAGGCTCCATCTTTAAGCTGATTTCTCGTGAAAACTAACAAGAGAACTTCTATTGTGTTTGGAATGAGATTGTAAGTTAAAGGTTTAGTTTTATTCTGTGTTGAATCTGTTTTCATTCTTTGTGCTCTTTTGCCATCTTCACTCTTCCCTCTGTTCCCCATAGCCATTGACTTTATCCATATGTTTTTTTCAAGTAAATAACATAGAAATAGGAAACCAATGTCTATGATAACAAAGGAGTTGGCTTATTGTTCAGGTTTTTTCTTGGTCTGCTGAAACAAGAGAATATTAAAGATTACCAAGAATCCACCAAGATACTTCTGTGCCTTAATGGCTCTGACGAACCACACCTGGGGTTTCCACACAACCCTCTGCCCACTGGTCTGGGACCTCCATTT
Source organism: Piaya cayana (assembly GCA_013389865.1). Taxonomy (NCBI): domain Eukaryota; kingdom Metazoa; phylum Chordata; class Aves; order Cuculiformes; family Coccyzidae; genus Piaya; species Piaya cayana. The sequence continues at coordinate 211,026 of WAAB01017050.1, read as the reverse complement.
CATGTTATTCCAGGGCTGTCAGTCCCTGTTGGAGGTCTGTGTTTGGTGGTCTCCAGTCCTGTGTCCTGCTGCCCCACATGGGGCTATCTGGGTGACCTCTGGACTAGTTCAACCCCAGCCATGCTTGGGGCTGTCAACAGTCCCATTTCCAGCATACAACTCCATTCATCTGGCTTATCTCCTGAAGGGCTGTGCTACCGTGGGTGAGGATAGTGACCTGCCAGGGTCACCCTCAGCTCCCAGCTCATCCCTCATCCCTGGGCAGCCTTGCTCCTCATGCTGCCTGGCCATGCCTGTGCTTCATTACTGCACTACCATCAGCACACACTCGTCTAAGCATTACAAAAATCCTAGTCTGATACTTTCTGAGGTACTTGAGAGTTTTAGTGCCAGGCTTTTGGTTTTTAGAGGGACCTTATTTTACCTTCTGATTTTGACATTTGACTTTTGTATTGGTATTCATATTACGTACTAGTGGTGGCTCACTTAAAAATGAGTGGTGCAGGTAAATTGTTTGTTCTTCTGCAAAGCCCTTTTTTTTTTGTATTTGTGGTTTCTGGGACATTATATGGTTGGAGGATGTTATTTTTCTTTATTTTATAGGCCTACAAAGTATGTACTTTAAACAAAAGCAGTTTCCACTTAGCAGAATGGGCCTAAATTCCCACACTTATATTCCTACTAAAAACCCTTGTTTAATTTGGCACGCTTGTTAGAGTAAGCTTAAATTTGCAGAAAGCAATTGATACGCAAATTTGAAGTATGATGGTGGGAAGAGGAAGAAAGTATCCAAAGAAATCATATGTGGAATAAAAAGAAAAAATTAAAAATACCAACCAAGGTTTGTGAAGAGTTCAGTCTAGTTTCCCTCCAGGAACATAAATCCTTAAATAGATATCACTTTAAAAGTTGTCACATCTGTCTCTTTCACACCTGAAATACGAGGTCTGATGCAAAACCACCCAAGACTGACCCTGTAGTTTGGGAACCAGGAGTGGGAGGGGAGAGACAAGAAGGTTTATGTCTTATGAGGAGCAGCTGAGAGAGCTGGGGTTGTTTAGCCTTGAGAAGAAGAGGCTGAGGGGAGACCTCATTTTTCTCTACAACTACCTGAAAGGAGATTGTAGAGAGGAGGGAGCTGGCCTCTTCTCCCAAGTGACAGGGGACAGGACAAGAGGGAATGACCTCAAGCTCCACCAGGGGAGGTTCAGGCTGAACATCAGGTAAAAAATTTTCATGGAAAGGGTCACTGGGCACTGGAACAGGTTGCCCAGGGAGGTGGTTGAGTTACCTTCCCTGGAGGTTTTTAAAAGGTAGGTGGATGGGGTGCTGAGGGGCATGGTTTAGTGTTTGATAGGAATGGTTGGACTCAATGATCCAGTGGGTCTTTTCCAACCTAGTGATTCTGTGATTATAAAACATGGTCTAACCTGTCACAGTGAGACAGGGCTCAACTCAATCACTTCACTCAGAACGGGTGGATGCATGTTCAGATATATAGGTTTTCTTACCTTCGGTCAGAAAATGTTGATGTGCAAGAGTGAACAGCAAGTTAACATCAAATTTCTTGTGAAACTGAAGAAATCTGTGATGGAAACTTTTCAGTTATTAACTGAGGCCTACAGTGAAGAGATCCTAAAGGTCAAGTTGGCGTTCAAAGGAACACATTTTTCGTCAGTAGAGGATCTGAAAGCAAAAATTATAGAAATCCTCAAAAGCCTTTCAGAGAATGATCTGTGGAATTTCTTGAATGTTGGCATCATCATGCGTGGCTGTGTGTTAACTCAGAAGGGAACTGCTTCAAAGGTGATCATAGTTGATTTTCTTAATTTATTAAATAAAAAGTTACAAGGTTTTTTAGTCTGACCTCATTCTCAAAATAAATCCTTTTTTAAAAGCAGAAAGAGTTCATGGTTATCGGATTAGTTTTTTATAGGCTTGCTTTAGTTTAATTTTTTGTTTGTTTGTTTTGCTTTAATTGTAGTGAAAGTATGAATTTGAGGAAGGGAGTGCTGTGAATGCCTATATAGTTTGGCTAACTTGGTAGGGGTGTTGCTGCTCCTTGGCAACTTTTTTTTTTTAACTTAGAAAGGAGGTCCTGCGATGAAATAATCCTTCATTTGGAAGACCTTTATCTCAGGTCTTCTCCTTCTTTTAATTGTCTAAGAAGTAACTGTGAATAAAACTGGATGCTCCTGATGTTTTTAAGATGATACAAATATTAAGAAGCTAAATACCTTGTTTACTTTAGGAACCTGTAAGTGATCAGTGCCTTTTGAGATCTTATTTAGAAAGCTTACCAGAAGCTTTGTGGATGTCAATTTAACAGAAAACCCAAGTGGAAAGTTGGTCAAACATCCAGAAGATTTGTAAACAGAAAAGTTAAACATGTGCATTGGTTAGAGAATTAATACTTGTTACAGGCTGGACTAATAGGAGCTGGTTTAAACTATCTGAGCTTCACCATCACAATTCTTTCTTTACTTGGAAACTAATTAAAGTACAACATATTGTGTGAAAGAGTTGTCATCAGGCATTCAAGTATATTTAAGTGAAATGAAAGAGAAAAGTGCATCCATTAATCAATTTGTTTGTCTTTGTCTTTACAAAATAATGCTCACTGATTGCCCTCAGCAGAACTGAGGAAAAACTCCTTTTCCTTTACTCCTTCTTGAAAAAAGGAGGAATTATCGGCCTTGTTTACCTAGGCATATGATATAACTTAATTTGCAATCCATGTGAAAATTTATTTTATTCAGGAATTGGTAGGTTTATTCCAGAGGAGCATATTTGCACACATGTCTTCTGGGATGGCTTATCATGTGATAGCTGTGACATTTAATATGCCTGATGAGTAAGGCCAATCACTTTTTAAATTTTTTTTACTAACATTGCTTTCAGCTTTAGGCTACACAATTAGCTATTAGCTGTATATCTACTGTAGAGAGGATGGTTCTTGTTCACAGAATCACAGAATCACCGGGTTGGAAGAGACCCACCAGATCATCGAGTCCAACCATTCCCACCAAACACTAAACCATGTCCCTCAGGACCTCGTCTACTCGTGCCTTTAACACCTCCAGGGAAGGCGAATCAACCACCTCCCTGGGCAGCATATTCCAATGCCTAATGACCCTTTCCGTAAAAAACTTCCTCCTAATCTNTCAAGGAGCGGTCTCACCAGTGCTGAGTACAGAGGGAGAATAACCTCCCTGGACCTGCTGGTCACGCTGTTTCTGATACATGCCAAGAGGCCATTGGCCTTCTTGGCCACCTGGGCACACTGCTGGCTCATGTTCAGTCGGCTGTCGACCAACACCCCCAGGTCCCTCTCCTCCTGACAGCTTTCTAGACAGACTTCTCCCAGTCTGTAGCTCTGCATAGGGTTGTGTGCAGAAACATGTGCAACTAACAGTAATGCAAGATAAGATATTTATATATTTTGGTTTTTTTTTAAATTGAGTTGGCTAGCTAAAAGTCTCTGTGTATCTGACTTAGAGCAATCTGCACAGCCAGAGACTGAATAAAAATGATCTTCTTGGTAAGATGTAGTCCTGCACACCCTTCCTTCTTTGAAATTTCCATATGTTCTTCCTACTTTTCTAGTTCATGTTGTAGTTTTGTATAGGTTAGTAGGTAATTGCCATGTGGTTGACTTGGGGTTAAAGCACTACTCTGGCCTCTGTGTTTTAGTGCATAGATCAGCCATTCTCCTGAGTGATGTTGGACAGGCTGGTTAATGTCTGTTACAATTCCTCTTCTGTGAGTCATGGGTGACACAACCCTGCCTCATCGGGTTGTTGTGAGGATGTACTTGTGTCTTTGATGGCTTCTGATGTTACAGTGATGCAAGGTATAACAGATCTCTTGAGCAGTGATGTGAAAATTGTGTTTGTACCCATGAACATTACAAATGGGAGATTTAAACTGCAGCAGCTAATTTGAAAGGTTTTTTTGCACTTCAGTCAAACAGCACATGAGCCTCTGGTAAAGCTCTTAGACTATCAGAGTGGTTGCATACATAACCAGTGAGAGGTTGCTTGTGGTTTTCTGTTTGTGTGGGGTTTCTTTGTTTTGTGTTGCTTTAACCCCCTAATAAATGCCAAGATATAGTGTTTGAAAAAATACATTTTACCAAATATTTGATAGTTGCATTTCTAGCGTAATGATAATCACTGTAGTCAATCAGTTTGCTTTTAATAATCTCCATAGCAACTACATTCAGTAAAAAGTGCAAATAACTGATTAATGCAGTTCTATGCCAACTGATAAATGTGAGCAATGCTTGAAATGTCACATACAGCTAAATGATGCATCCTCTGCTGGCAATACTTTCTGTTGAATCTGAAGCAAGGAAGTGCGAGCTGAGTTTTGCTTGCAGTGTCACTTCTTAGGGAAATGGACTATTAAATGCCAGTGTTAGTGTCCTTCTACCTCTTTCTCCAGAATATTCAAACAAAACCAGGAAGGCTTGGTAGCAAGTAATTTGGTTTTTATTTCATCCCTTTCTCCATGTGGAAAGTGGCATTTTAAGGCTGCTTGTGCCAGTGCAAATGCTTTGTTTTGATTTATCTTGAACCTCATCCTAACTAAATCTGGATCTTCCTAGCTAAATCTGGATCTCACAGATGAGTATCATAGCTTCTTAAATGTCATTGTTACTGTGTCTCTAGCTCTTCTGCCTACTCTGTGTTTTTTGCAGGTGTCCCTGATAAATTTCAGGAATAGTAATTAGAAACAACATCCAGAATATTTGTTCTCTTCCTCCTACTCATTTTTATCCTGGTTTCTGCTGGTGGCTCCTGCAATTACTCATTCTACCTGATAGAGTAGATTTGCTTTGGAGCTGGAAGTGAGCAAGATGTCAGGGATTGCCTCTGAGGAACCTTCTCTGAAATAGCTGGGATGCTTTTTACCTTTCACATGCATACCTTAGGTTTGATTTTTTCAGAGGTGCTGAGCTCCTACATTTCCTGCTGATTGCAGCCAGCCTTTCTTCTTTCAAAATCACACCTCTTTCAAATGCCTTTATTTCTTAGGTTTTTAAGCTAGCTTTCAAAGCTGGCCTGAGGGCACCAAAACTTAACTTGAAGATTATGTTATAGACCCCTGTGGTGGGGGTAATGGTGGGAGAGTTAGCGCCTCTGGATGTGTGCCCTATAGAGCTGCTGGTTGTACTGAGCTTCTCAAAGAAGAGCTTTGCAGTGAAATCCATGCTTTAAATTCAGTGCCAAAATGGAATTTTGAAAGATTTGTTGTATGAGATGTTCTTTTGGGAGATGTAATAGGTGCCTGGCAATCCTGTATGTGGAGATACTTATTATATTAAATATGACTCTCTTCCTTTAAGATTTTTCTTTTCCACTGATCTTTAATAATATCTTATTTCCCGCTTACTACTTATTATATGTATTTTGCAGGAATCCCTTGAAGCACACACTGGGAATGGACAGCTACCTCCATTTCTGGAGGAGAGTAGTGCCAACTGAAGAAGCCTTCAAGGCGAGTCAACAAGTGTGCTGATAACCCGTTGAAGAGTACAGGGAAGGGGCCACCTTCCAGGCCAACAACCATGCCTTTTGGGCTGAAACTGCGGCGGACCAGACGCTACAATGTCTTGAGCAAGAATTGCTTTGTGACAAGGATCCGTCTGCTGGACAGCAGTGTGATTGAATGCACCCTCTCTGTGGAGAGCACAGGGCAGGAGTGCTTGGAAGCTGTTGCTCAGAGGCTGGAATTACGTGAGGTAAGAGTAACCCAAAAGACCATCTGTCACTGCATAATTCGACGCATTTTTAGCTCAGGCAGTCTGTTTGTTTGAATCATGTTATTCTCAGAGCTGGCCAAATACGATCAGCAGCTGGAGCTTGGACAAACATGGTTGCATGAAAACTGAAGGTAGAATAGCACTCAGGGGGGTTTGTGCTGTTGCTTATTTGTCATAGCTTTGATAGCTCTTTGTGATACTGAGGTCGCATTTCTTCTTTTTTTGTTTTTAGAAATAGATGGGTGTTACTTTCTAAAATATCCTGTCAAGGGCCAAGTTACAGTAACTTCTAGATGAATGTAAACCCTGGTTTCACCAACACTGATGGCTGAATTATGCCAATGAGGAGGAGACCACTGGCTTTTAAATATCCACCTTCATATAAATATAATCTTGTTACTAACATACTGAAAAAAATGTAACAATTGTGTCAGTAGCTGGAGCAACTAGTAACAACTTGAGGATGATGAGTTTTTTCTGCTTTTTGTTTAACTGAGGTATTTCACATCTGAAACTCTGAAAGGCTTCTTTTACATTCCCAGTGCTTATGGAAGGGCCAAAGAAACCCAGTCTTACTTCATTAAAGACTGAAATCCTTTATTTTCTGCTTCTTGTTGTAGAGTTCATTGTTTATTTTAAATGTTGAGAAGTTTTTAGAAAGGCCTCTCTAAGGTGTGTGGTACAAATGAACTGTGTTTCCTTACTTACCTTATGTGGGTCCCTTACATCTACCCTGCATACTTCTAGGATTTTGCAAGTCAAGTTTGAAAACACAATGATTTCCAGGGAATAGTTATCATCTGACTGTCCTGGCTGATGCTTTCTGTAAGCACAGCTGGGAAATGTACTAGTCTTATGGTTCCTTGCATTTGTTGATCTAAGGCCCTTTGTAATGGTAGCAGCTGGAAGGAAATAACTAGTACAGATGAAAACTAAACTAAATCTGTGGTTTGTACATCAATAATGATAAAGAGTGGGAGAGGAACCTGTGTGTGTGTGTGTGTGTGTGTGCGCGCAGAAGAGAGAGTCAGAATATTGCATAGTGATTTTTCATACTTTTTTACTGCAGTTTTTAGTAGAATCATCTTCCTTCTCCCTTTCTAGAGATGAAATTTTCATAAAAATTACTTTTTGCTTTTTCTTTCTCTCACTTTCTGTTGATGATGGTTTAGGGTATCCGTATGGAGAGGTTAGATCCTTCTCTTTTCTTCCAGTGCAGAAAGAAGTAAAATGAATGAAATTATTCTCCTCCTATTCCTTATGGGCTTATCTAGTTGTTGCAGCAGAAGTCTGGGACTTAATGGTTCTCTCTGGACCTCCACCTGCATTTGCGAACAATAGCACCATCAGTGGCTTAGCATTCTTTTCCACAAGGCATTTTGCGATTTCAGAACGTGTTTTGTTCCACTTTGGAACACAGCCTGAAGTTTCAAATTTTTCCAGAGAAGAGAGATTGGACTGTGGAATAGCAAAGAAAGTTTTTGTGGTCAGTGTTCAATTTATATTGCTTTAGCTTTTTTAATTTTTAAATTATTTGTGTTATGCAAAAAAAGAAATATGTCAGCACAAAAATTTTGTTTCAAGATAAAAATATTTTAACAACATAGAAGAGAATGCTTTGATGTTGTTGGAACACTCTCCCCTTCTTTCATCACTCTTCCCCACTCTTTTTTCTAAACAATTTTTTTGGCAATGTTGAACCAATTTTCTGAAGTTCAGATTTCAACAATACAGCATTTTTTACAGTAGTTGTGTGGTTTTTTAATCTCTTTCCTTTAAATTTTCAGCAGAGATTTACCGGCCTCTTTCAGCTCTGAGAGTATCTCTCCATATCGTCTTCTACTCCTTTAATGAGGAATAATCAGAGCTAGCTTTCTCTCAGATTTATTCTGCTGCACCTCTAGTATTTCTGCCATGGCATATAGGGAAACTAGGTTGATGCAGTCATTTGGTGACTGTCTGCTTCCTTCTCTAGGCTTACCCTCATTTTTTAACTTGCTGACCAATCAGATTCTACAGGGTGAAAAATACTTTGACAAAGTTCAAATTTCTACGAGATGTGTGAGACTGGATGGCTGAATAGAGGAGAGAAGGCCATTAAGTGTACAGAGGAGAAAATCCTTCCAAGTGTCCACTTTGGAGATAGACTTTTTAAATTCCCCAAATGCAGCAAAAACTTGAGCTGTAATATGCCTTTGTGTAGAAATTCTGATCAGCAAACTGTGATGTACAAGTAAGGGAAAATCTAAGCTTCATGAAATCCTATGCTCACAAACAGTACTAAAACAGTGTTTATCTTCTCCATGCAGTCTGAGGTAAGAATGTGTGTCCTTTTAAAAGTAAAGATCAATTTTTGTTTGATACTTTAGTTTGATCTTATGTTTAAATAAATCCCAGGTGTACCCCACCTTTTGCCTTTGTGTCAGGAATACATTCATGTTTCTCTGAAGCTGATTTCTTAGAAATAAACAAAAAGTTGTCCAAGTGTCTCTCCTTCAATAAAAAGCAAAACTGTTTGAGATGACTGTATATATTATTCTGAAGTAGTGTCAATCATTATACCACACATGACCGAAAAACAGTATCTAATGGATTATGGATATTTCTGTTTGATCTCTGGGGAATGCAACTCCCTCCCCTATTGAGTCAGAGTTCAGGAATAGGTCAGTAGAAAGTGTAGCCATGTAACTACTGTAAAATCTGGGTTTATCCTTTTCAGCAAAGCTCTTGACAAAGTGTCAGATCTTCTAGTTGAACAGTTACTTATTCCAATGAAATTAGCTCTTATGCCATTACTTGACAAGTAAAGACAAGAAGAGCAGAGAAAGGGAAAGAGAGGAAAGACAAGGCCAGATACATAATTTTACAGTCTTGTATGTATGTGTGGGGATTATAAAAAGAACTTTTTTCCCCCAGCATAATGGCAGTTTTCCCTTCAAGTGAGACTAAGTGAGCCTGCTTGAAAGAGCAGAGTAATCTGTGCAAGTCTGTTGTGAGACTCTGTCTCTCTCTCCTTTTTATTCTTCTTAATTCACTTCATAAAACTATAAAAATTTAAAGGTATAATGTTCTGATGTATTGTAAGAGGGGAGGGAAGCAGCAAGAAGGTCCTTTCCAACCAAAATTATTCTTTTGAGCTGAAGTTCACAATGGTACTTGCAGCACAAGCCAAACCAAAGCAGAAGGATGGTGGGCCAAGCATCACAGATGGCCACTGGCTGCTGTGCAGGGGGACCTTTTGCTGCCATTCTGACCTTTTCTTTGTGCCCTAGGTGTCCCCTCCTCGTAGAGCATAACTGAAAACCTGTGTTGGGCAGCCAGATTGCCTCAAAGTTTGGCTTGTTTTGACTTGCTTTGCCAGCAAATCTGGGATGGGTTTCAAGCACTGCTTGGACAAGAGACCTTCCAGGAACAATTGGTTGCTGTAAATGGAGACTTCCCCTCTGTGTGAGCACCTCCAGGGTGGCAGGGTTTAATACTTCTTACCTAGCAGAGGTGGAACTCTGCCTCTTTCACAAGGGTAAATAAATCTTTAGTTGGCTGCTTAATCAGATGCTTTTATAAACACCAAGGCTGTCTTGTTTGGTCCTTTTGTATGAGACTTGCTGGTTTAGTGAGTGTCTGTCATCTCCTGTTGTTACAAACCTTGCCCAACATAAAGGCAGGGATAGTTCTGAACTTGGAAGTGGAGCTAAGTACACGTCCAAAATGAATATATTCCTTCCTGGACTGTTAGGTCTAATGTCTTTTTAAAGATTTCTCAGTGAAGGTTTTGTGCATTGCATCCAGTCTTCTCCTGTGATTCGTCATAGTGTGAAGATTGCTTTTTCATGTAGTGTTGTTGGGGCATGCAAGAACTCTATTTCTTGTTCCATACTTTAGCAGAGGACTGAAGTTCCTGGAGGAGTGTAAGCCAGTCTCCTAGTACCATGTATGAAGTTGTGTGTGGTAGGTAAGACAAATTTTTAAACCTTGAGAAAAGAGAAATGAGTTTACATTAATAACAGAGCTCTTTGTGTATTTGCACATTAGGCAGACAAAAGCACTAGCAACTGAATCTCTTTGTATGCACGCATCCATTTTGTAGACGTTTAGCATTATGGAAAGCTTTCCTTCTGTAAATATCACCGGTCTGTCAAATGTGACCAGAAGAAGAGTTATTTTTTCAGAAGTGAAAGCATAATTCACTTTTTTTGCCACTTTGCTGCTATCTACTATACCAGCCCATGTTACTTCAGAGCCTACCAGGGGTAGGTAGAAGTATTTATTCCACAAAAACTGGAGAAAAGTCAGTGGTTTGCTTTGTACAGATGGACAAACAGACCAGCTGTTGGAATCAACCTAGCTTTCAATCAGGTACTTATAGAAAAGAAAATTCCTTTTTATATTCACCCATCTAATTTGTGGGATGCCTGTAGTGTAGAAATGTTTTGTGGACTTGAGTGCATGGCAGTGCAGGATTCAGGTTCTGTAAAGCCTCTGGACAGTCATGTCGTGGTCCAGCCATTTCTAGTCACGTGTTCCTCCATTTCTTTTTAGGAATTATTAATGTTACAAGGGGAGGGAGTCTCTTCAGGCATTCACAATAGTGGCTACAGAAGCCCTTCCCCTCTGTGGTCTGTTTAAAAAAAATTCTAATGTTTTCAAGAAGTGAAGTTCATGGCAACGGGGAACTGGTGTTCTGATATCTGAGTTGGTTATCTGCCCAACATGCATGCATTTATGACTTCAGCTCTGCTCTGCAGTCCCTGTGCTTCATCTGCAATTGCTTGACCAGCTCCAGGATGGTTTCCAGGAAAACAGTCACCTTTCAGTTGTGTGAAATGCATGCTGCCATGCTTGATCTGCTGTAGTCTAGAAGCTTAAACACTATATTCCCTTCACTTCTTATTCCCTATAAGTGATTCAGAATTCTGGATTTGGTAACTGAAGAGCCATCCCACTGCAGCAATTCTAAATTTTTATTGTCATACTGCTCCCACTCAAAGGTGAGGGACAGTGCTGATATGAGCTATTTAATTGTAATACTCTTAATCCCTTGAATAACTCTTTTAGACTTCAAGCTCTGAATCATCTTAGTTGCTAGATGTTTTACAAATACTTGACACTGCAAATTTTGCTCCTAGTTGTTATGAGTGTTTGCTTTTTAAAGTAATATGGAAGATCTGTTTTCACAACTCTGCACTCTTTCTTGTTGAGCACAAGCATTAAAGGATTTCCCTTCTGAGGTGGTAAAATTGTTGTGCTTTTTTTCTGTCCTCACATGAATTCCTTTCCTTTGATGTGTCCACTGTCTCTCCTACCTTCATTTTAATGTAATTACTCTTATGGTGAGGTTGTCAGAAAGAATTTTTCATCTAGTGATGACTAGAGAAAGTAGACACACACCAGTGAATTGGGTAGTTTTAAGTTTATCCTGTGGGAGGTGCTGACTTCTTGATTTATTTGTGCCCTGGATTGACTGATTTATTGAAGATGCATTTAAGTTGTAAAAGGAAATATTGCATTGATTCTCCTAAAAAAGAAGCACTATCTTGCTTCACTGTGCCAAACTAAGGCTAAAGCGAAAGGACTGAGCAGCATTCCAGCTGTACTGCAGGTTTGTCAGGCTTAATTGAGGAATCAAACTGAATTAGTTATCACCTTAGCTAAATGCTAGTCTGGACATTCTCCAGAGCTGAAAACATGAATGTAATGAGACCCTAAAGTAAATACACCTGTATTCCAATTTATAGTCTTTGCAAGACCTCAGCTATAAAATGGTTGGAGTGATGTTGCCCCTGCTGGCTTGTTGTTTCTACTAATTTTAAATTTTTGACATTGCACTAGTTGCCCTTGTGTTGTATCCTAAGTCATGGTAGGTGCAATTGTTTCCAGAGAAGTGTCCTTACCAAAAGGAAACAGGTTATTGATGGTGGCTTTTGCAAAGTGTAATGAGTGTGTTTAGTTGTCTTCTTTTGAGGATTTCATAATTACAAGCATGAACATCTGGGAAATGTGGTTGGTGAAATCTTTGTTTATAGGCCAGATTTTTTTAATATCATAGAATTGCTTGGTTGAGTCCACTACTAAATCATATCTCTGAGCACTTCATCTACTTATCTTTTGAATATCTCCAGGGATGGTACTTATAAAGCTTTCATTTGTAATAATTTTTAATAAAACAGTAGTCTTTTTTTCATATTCTTTGTCTCAAGCATCTTTATTTAAAATGTGGTGCTATGTACAAAGGATTGTGTCTGTTAATCTATAACAACAAAATACGTATTTTATTTGTTTAGAATTAATCAAATCTATGGAAATACTGGAAAGCTTTCATTGAATAGGGAGTTAGTTGGATTAAACCCCAAGAAAGTTTATTGAAATAAAATGGGAGAAATGTGCAGTAATAGTAATGAACTTACTTTCGGATCCTAGGTCTACTTGGTGTCCACAAAAGTTCTCATATTTTCTGTTTCATTCATTCCAGTGTTAGTAGAGAGTGATATTTTATATTGAAGACTGCTGGAAATCTCCACGTGCTGTCAGCTGAAATACTGAAGACAAATATGTTGATACAAAGTTCACATTAGAGCTACAGTCAGATTTCAAGGCAACTGTTGGATTAACTCCTTTGCTAAACATGAACACCTTTTTTTTGCCTTTTTCTTTTGATCTGTTAATTGTGGTATATGCTGTTATTATAGTATGCGTTTGCACACAATGGTAGATCAGGTGTTTCATACAGTGGTTTAAGGGCTTTTCGATAGACTCCTTCATGATGGAATTGCAATTGCTTCAGCTGCTTTATAATAGTTTATAGGTTCGAAGCACTAGTTCTGAACGCTGTTCCTTGTTAATTGCTTTCCCCCAGGAACAATCCCACGTGGCTTATGCAGGAGGTACCACAGCAACTGAAATTTACACAGGATAGGAAATAGCTGAGGTTTTTAACCTACCGTTTCTGTAACAGCATAGAGCAAACAACTTGTGTGTGTATGATGCACATTTTAATACTTGTCCATCATAAAACCTTGTGAGTGCATTAAAAAAAAGTAAACATTTTCTGTGTTTGGTAAACACTTCTGATATCAGTAGATAGATTTTGGCATACGCATGTGGATTTGTATTCTTTTTTATAGTGAAAGAGTCCTTGTCTTTTGTCTGCAGTGGGGATGATGCAAAGTTTCAAGAAGCCTTTGTGCTTTGAACCAGACTTAGTGTTTGTTGTCTGTTCACAAGACACAGGTATAAAAGAAAACAGACTCAGATGCTTCCTGTAAATCATCTATGTCATCTGTGCCACAATGTCAGCTAGAACATTTTAATATGTATTTGGGAGAGATCGTAAGGGGCAAGTAGTGCTCCATGAAGAGTATTATATTGCAATATTGATTAGTTATTGTCTTAAAGGTTGTCCTAAAAATGAAGGACAACAAAAAAGTACTTACTCTGGTTTTGCATAGAGAAAAACTTACTCAGTGCCATCTGTTCTTATTTGCATTTGTGTCATTGATTATGTGTGATCTAGCTGAAAAAGGTAAACTGACACTATTCTGTTTCTATATCTAGACACACTACTTTGGCCTTTCGTTTCTCAGCAAGAGCCAGCAAGCCCGCTGGGTTGAACTGGAAAAGCCTCTGAAGAAGCAGCTGGACAAATTTGCCAATGAGCCTTTGCTTTTCTTTGGGGTAATGTTCTATGTGCCCAGTGTTTCCTTACTGCAGCAGGAGGTAACAAGGTATGTGGTTTCCCTGTGTTCGCACTGTTGTGATATAACTGGGAGGGAACGGACTGTTGCTCTGTTTCTGACATTCAGTATTTGCTTAGGTATCATCTGGTTCTTTCTTTCCTGATTGTCAAAATGGGAAAAAAAGTGAGAGAAGTCACCACTAGATTATATTTGTTTGGGAGGAAAAAAAAAGCTATATTGGTGAATTATTATACATGACCAACTGCATCAACAAAAAGGGAATAAAAGATAGATGTTTAAAAACCTGGCATAAATTTTAGAAGAGACTATCGTGACCATGCACTTTTTCTGTAATCTTCTACTGATTAAAAGGAAGCCATAGATGGAGGACCTCTATATACAGTTTTAGTTTATTATTTTTGTGTATACTTGTGCTGTGCTAAAAGTGAACTTTGGCATCATCCCACTCATGGTTTTTCCCCCTCAAGCTTCAAAAAGGATTAAAATTGTTAGAGTATTAGTCCAGGGTGCACCTTTGCAAACAACTTCAGTGGGAATTCCTCTTTTATTCAAAGCCCCATGCTGCAGTTATAACAATGCAACTGTTCAGAGGGGCTATTTTTGTAAACCACATCACTCTGCTTTTTGTACATCTGTGCTGTATTTAAGTTTAAAAAAAAAAGGAAAAAAGCCCACTTCACATGGAAAGAGGTGGGCTTGTTTTCTTTTTTGACCAAAGTTATTTAAATTATCTGATCTAGAGCAAAGTTGAATCAGCTCAACTCATGGTAAAGCCTGGAATAAGTGGATGAGGACTACTGAAGCCTCCTCACTGAAAATATGTTCTCTTACGGCAAACATGAAAGTTACCATACGGTCATAATTTCAAAAAAGTGGGAAAAGAGTGGCTGTAATGTTAGAAGATGTGCAGGATTTAATTTTTTTTGTTGATTTTTGGGTTTTGTTTGTTTGTTTGTTTGTTTTTTATTGCAGATTATGTATGTTAAGGATTACACTGAACAGGAGAATTGACTTTGGCAGAATGTGAAAGATTTGTTTCTTAAAATGACAGCTATCGAACAGTCTCTTGGCTACTGCATATGCAGAATTCTTGCCAAACAGGGGGCTGAAAGCATCATAAAACTTAAATTTCCCTGGGTTTATATTAAACATTAATCCTTGTCTGTATCTGTATGTTCCTTCCTTGTACGCACTGGGAGAGGGAAGCCTCATAATTTTTCCTTCAGAATTATTTAACATGCAGTTGGAATGTCTGAAATGTTCTGTCGCTTGCATTTGTCAGCCCAGTCCTGGCCTTATTGTGTGCAAGGAAGCACTGTGGCAATGTGGATGCTATTATCTCTTCAAGCTGCAGCCTGCAGTGCTGATGGCTCATTCATAGCTCACCTGCAGAGGTGTATTTGTTCATTCTGCCCAGGCTGGTAATAACAAAACATTTCTGTGACAATTGAACTCCACAGCACTCTCAATTAGAGCAGCTGTTGAATTGTTTTGCTTTCTGAAGTGAATGATAACATAAGCTGCAGCATCTTACAAGTGCCTCTTAAATTTTCCTTGAATGTCCATAGTAAAACAAACAATTTATAAATGGATCTCAGATACAGAATAGCCTGTTAAGATTTTTGTTTGTTTGTTTCCTGAAGTGGAATTGCTTCACTGTAGATAATGTGATGGCAGCAAACCTACAACTGTGCAGTTCTAGGTGGATGCCATAAATATTGTGTTTGAAGCAATGAGTGGTGGGGACATAGAGGACTCTTCAAATGATGGAGAAGACTTAGTCTAAAATGGGATTAGACAGACAGATGGTGGGGTTTTTGTACTGCTTTGTTGGCTAGTGGTAAAGTGATTGAATATCTGTTTTGAAATTGAGAAATTGTCAGCTTTTAGGATTAGGCTTGATCATGATACACTTGCTTGTGATGCTGAGGTAGGCACTAGTGTCAGCCACTCGGTGCCTATGTAGTTGACTTATATTTACACACAAATGACAAATCTGTCTTAAATGCAGAACTTGTGATCAGATGCTCATCTTCTACTGGGAAGCTGCAGAACCACTGCAAACAAACCAACCCAGACCCAAACCAAAACCATTTCCAAAGGCTAAAGCTGCAATGCTAGTGACAGCACTGCTAGCAGTGAGCCTGTTACCTTTGTAACCTTTCCATGGGAGCAGTATCTTAAGCCCTGAGCTTGCCTGTCCATGTTTGGAACTTGAGGTGAAACCCATCTCTTAGTCCAGGCTTTTAGTTAATTGTAGTCTCCAGAATGTCCAGATTTGATTAATACTCCTTGAGGGTGATAAAGTCTTCTGAGAATACTTCAGCAAACACTTACATAATCCACAAGTATTCAAAAAACAAGGGATTGGTTTACCAAGATAATTGTCTGTGCTTCTAGTCTGTAGGGTTTTAGACTTTCGCTTGACAGCTGGTTTTGAGAAATTTGCCCCACACTGAATATTCCTCCCTGCTTCCAGCAGCTGCAGCCCCCTGCACCTTATATCCTGTCCTCACCAAGAGGGAAAATAGTCCAAGGTGTTTAGGTTTCTTTTGTTGAGAGGAGCATTACTTGGAGGTTGGTCAGTGGCTCTGAGGAAGTGCTCCTTAATAATTTTTATTTGAAAGACCATTTGACTTGTTAAAACAAACTGTGGACTCTGTTGTGTTCTGCTGGTTTTTGGCAGTTGGGACTAACAGGAGGGATCCTTATGCGAATAAGACAATTTATATTTAAGTGAAGCCATAATAATTTATTTATAAAATCACAACATCTTTACATTTTATCATTACTGTTGGAAGTCTGAAATGCTAATTATGCCTGCAAACTCCTGAATTTTAGCTGCCTGCAGATGTTGGTAGTAGTCAGGACGTCTTTGTGGTTTTGCTGGTAACTTCCTATATTGCACAAGTTAAATGTGGATGCAGAAATAAGGGTGAGTAACACTACTCCAAGTGCTCTGTCCCCCAGTGGCAAACAGACTATGGAAATCTATTCTTTTGTAACATGCTGGGAGAGAAGTGGCATATTAATCTAATAAGAAGTCAGTGCTGTCCTACGGAGGAACAATATGGGAGTGTCACTTGCCCTGCTGAAGCAAAATGCAAGTAGCAGTGCTAACCACAGAGTTGCAGAATCGTTGAGGTTGGAAGGTACCTCTGGAAATTGTCTGCTTAGAGCTGAGTCAACTAGAGGAGATTGCTCTAGGAATCTGTCCCATTGGGTTTTGAATATCTTGATGGATGAAGAGACTCCACACCTTCTCTGGGAAACCTATTCCAGTGCTCAATCACCCTTGCAATAAAGAAGGCGGCATTTATATTTTGAAGGATTTTTTTGTATTCCAGTTTGTGCCCAAATGACCTCATAATTTCAAAGGTGTGGATAGATATTGAGTGACCGAGTGGGTGAGTGGGTTGACAATGTACCTATTTATTGAGGACCTGTAGAGCTTCAGGTACCTGCCATATAAACACAAGCACAGCCATGACTTACTGTGGGATGCCTGGTGTTAATTTGTAAGAGTACTTCTGATAATACAAGAAGGAAAGACCTGTGGGATCTTTGGGATCTTTAAAGCCAACAAAAAAAGATGAGGTGAAGAATACTCTGAGGACGCATTAATCATTTTTTGCATGTAAAATCTGACTCTGCAGCTTGCAGGTCTTCACTTCTTTTTTTTTACAAAATTGATGCTTAAAGATTCAAACATTATTGGTGTGGTTTGGTTTATTTTTCCTCAGACAAAGTTAAGTGGAGCATTGGAACAGGGTGAAGCACCAGCAGGATATTAACAGTCTTGCTAGGTTAGTGATTTTGGATGTGAATGATGAGACTTTTCCAGACAGTTATGTTTCTTGACCTATGACAGAAGCTTCCTGTAGAAACGCATAGAAAGTACTCACCAATTGTAGAGTACCTGCCTCTTCTCTCTAGTAATGGAAATGAAATAAATGTTATCACTATGCTTGCCTTTCAGCATAATAGCATTGTAATCTTGGCACTGAGACTTCTCCTAGGAGAGCTATTTCCTACCCTCTAGTCCCCGCTCTGTTTACTCTGTTTTTTTGTCTTGGGTTGAGGGTCCCATCTGTACACAGCCCTGATCTTAATCCTGTCTCCTCCAAGATCTCAGCGACTTGCATCTCCACCACCTCTAGTCCTGGCATTCTACCTGCAAGCAGTCCAACAGACATCTTCCAGGGGGAATTATGAATTAGAGCCCCATGATATTTTCTTAAAGGAGTTATCAGTAAGGAGTTTTGCCATGTTGTAATTGCTATAGTTTGAAAATTTCTAGAAAAATTTGAGATAAATCAAACAAAAAAAATCCAACTAAACAAAAATGTGCACTCCAGGCTTGATGGCAACTACAGCAGGAGTCATTTGGGTGGGAGTGTGGGGGTTGGCACATTAGCAAAAAGCATTTTTCATGGAAGGCTACTTAGACAACCTCTTTTTAGTCATCCAACCGTTCTCAGAGTGGGGAGCTATTGCAGGTGGAGATACTGTACACGCTTTTGGCATATTTAAAGCACCTGGGATCTGCATACTGTCTGATATAAAGCAGTCTTTGTGATGCCTTGTAGAGTAGATATTTGCATAGATTAGAGGTATAAGTCTGCCTTTCATTTTCTGCTAGCTCCTCAGAAGGGAGACATCCTTTCAACCATTTATTTTTTAAAAAAAATAAGTCTTTGTACAGTGTGTAAAGTAAACAAGCTTGCTTTCATTGTGCTCTTGTTCCAAAAACAGAGAACCCACATACTCTTGCGGCTTTCTGAAAATGTGGGTTCAATTCTGCTTTCTGCAGAAATATTAGACAATCCATAGACTTTTTTTTTCACAGTTCTAGCAGAAAATTGAAGTTACGCTTTGCTCACCACAATATCTTTATCTTCAAATGTGATACTGCTGTGCCTCCTGTAAAGGAACGAAGATGTGTTTTGGTCTAGTTTTCTTTTTTTTTTTTCTTGGAAGAAGCTTTCAATATCTTACTATGTGCTCTGTGCCCAGTAATACGGGATGGTGTTTGTGGTGTTGCAGACTGGGGCATAATTGTGAAAAACAAGAGCACTTCATAGATTGGGTGGCACTAGTGGGGCTGGGTCCCTGTAATGCTGTGCACAGTAGCACCGGTATGCACAACTGTGTAGGGAGCAGCGTATTCCAGGATTTGCCCTGTGCTGCACTGGACCTCTGCCCAAAGTTCAGCTGTCAGCTCTGCATGCCTCTTTTCCAGAGGTTCTGTGAAAAATCAGCATCAAACTTATGCTCCTTTTAGGTAACTGAACATTTATTTCCTCTTACCCTTTTCATCACCATTACTTCTAGCTCTTTTATTCTGTTTGTCTTTTAAGGAAATATTTCTTCACTATTCTCCTCCTTTCCCTTTCTTTATTTTTCTTCAAGTGTTAAGTGAAGAATTTTTAAATGGAAGCTCTAAAACATACAGACCCACAGATTCTAAGACTGTATGCATTTTTTTAAAGCATGTGAGAAAAAAGTACAGAGGAAAAAAAAGTGTTTGGCTTCTTCATATTTACAGGGAAAAGCCTTCTGCCAAATTTGACCTTTTTTCCTTCCTGTCAAAAAAAGTCTTCCTTAAATATCTCACCTACTTGAGCTTATCTTTGCTTTTAGTCTGCTTTGCTTTTCGTTCTTGGAGCAAGCTAGAGTTTCACATCCTCCTATGTTGCTAGCTTTTAATACAAGTACAATCAGCTAGAGTTTTGTACCAGTCACTGCTGTCTTTATGTGGTGCTTTTAATTGCTGTGTTAAGGCTGGATATCACATATCCTCCTGTGCCAGCCTGGTTTTGTGGCAAGTTCAGTGATGTGGAACTCTCTTGGCTGTTAAGGTTATAAGGTGCATGAAGCTGCTTTGCTTTTCATGCTTGGTCACACCTGCAGCTTGTTGCAGTTTGAGAAATATCCATGCCTACCCTTCAGCTAATGACGATTGATTTGAGCACTGTGGTCACTTCATTGTCCACAGTCATTATTTTGTATATCACAGTGTGTCAGAAAAAACCAGCACAACATGTCCCATCTGAGTTCAGGACAGCCTTGACTGTGCTTGCCTGAAATGATGGGCTGTGACAGGTTGAATGGCCATGGTTATTAATAACCTCTGGTAGACCCATAGGATTGGGTTTTTTTTAATGTCAATGGTTCTTAAAAATTCAGCATTAAAAATATCTTTTTTCAGTGAAATTACAGAGAAATATCATGCAGGATGGGAGTAGAAAAGAGATGTGTGGTTAAGTTGGTTGGGTCAGCAAATGAACATGAATCAAGTGATGTACAGGAAGTAGGAAGGTGGGGTATTTAAGAAACAAAAGGCCAGAGTTTGGTCTCTCACACTTGGAGATTTAAATCAAGATTTAACCAGTCAGTATTTCTGGTGTAACTGGGTGGAAAAAAAGTTTGGTTTTCAGGCAGCGGAAACCTTACTGCCTTGTCCAAATTTAGCTCTTGCCAAGAACCTTCGTCATTCCATGTTTGCAGTATTCTTCCCCGCACATGTTTTAAGAGTGTGTCTGCTCTTGGAGAGATGGTTTCTGGAAGCTATGTACCTTCCAGAGAAATGAATGCAACCAGTCTCTCATTACTGTCTTTTCTGGAAAATGTCATAACTACAGTTTGTGTGCCGGTCAGCTGTGCCATGCTTACAGAGCAGCTCTTTTCGCACCATGTAAGACCATGATACATAGCCCTTTCCTGGCACTAGAAAGAGCTATGTGGCTTGCCCAGCTGGAAAGGTGATGGACCTCTTCACTAAGAAGCAAGACTATTCTTTTCAACAGAAATATGATATTAATGATGAGAACAGTCTCATGTTTTTCACTATTTCCAGTTAGAAAGTCTCTCTTGGCTTCTCTTTTTTTCATTATATTGGGCTGGATCCTTGTGTAGCTCCTTTGTTCTAACAGAACAATTCCAACTTTACAATTATATATATTTCATATATATCATATGTCTGTTTTATAGAGAGCTATAAGTCAATGGACTGTAATTTTAATTTTTTCACATGAATTAAGACAGTCACTACCATACATGGAAGTTATATTGAATGAATGAATGTATGAATGAATGAATGAATGTTCTTTTAAAGGCGAATATTGAGGGACAACTGTCAAGTGGCATGGGGTGCCAACAGACCTATATGTGGTAGTTCTTTCTTTTTTAGCTAAAAAACTAATATATAGTGCTGTAGATAGGTGCTGTGTTGTGAAACACAGTAAAAGAAGAGTTAGGACAAGTACCAATGTAAACAGTCATGAGACATAGTGATGGAGTCTCTCAGGGGAAGCAGCAGAAACTCTGGAACCGAAATGTTATAAACTGACAGGAGGGAAAGAAAGTTCTACTGGAACAGAATCCTATTTTGTTTCAGACTGTGGTTGCCAGCTTGCCTGATTCTGCAGGTCCTGGTCCTGATCATGGATTGTCTCATGACTGGAACTGCATACTATATTGCCTAGGACTGGGAGAAAGATAAGCTCTGGGATTCATTGCTACGTGGAAGTAGTAGTGAATCTCCAGGACTTCCTGAGTCCACAGGGATCCCATCTCTGTTCTGTTGGACAAGAATGTGGATTGGTCCTGAAGTAACTTGGTATTGTCGACCTTTTTTTTTTCTTCCAGCTGCAGGAATTAGGAACTAGACAGCAACACTCTCAGCCACCCCTGCTCCTGTTCAGATGCTCATGTAGCCCATGCAGGGCAGCAGCTCTGGAACTGCTTGCAAACTGAATGAATCTTAAGAGCCCTGGGTGGCCACCCAGGCTTAGACAGTCTGGGGTATTTGCATTTTTGTGCTCCTTTGATGGTTTTATTATTTTGTTTTAATTATTAGGCTTTTTTAATATTAGTGGCTACAGCTGCATAATAAACACACATTAGGCTTGTAGCCTGCCCCATTGTAAACAAGCTGATACTTAATTAGCTTTATGTTGTTTTTAGAGGACAGCAACAACAAATAATGTGCAATATTTGCTTGGCCTTCTTGTGTTCATATTAAGCATATGTGTTGTTTTGCTTTTCAGTAATATTATTGAGTTAGTTCTTTTTGGATGTGTATTTCAGTGGATGTTTAAACTTTGACTTAAAAAATAAGAACTCCTTCCAGGCAGACCTAAGATTCAACATTAATTCCCTGTTTATAAAATAATTTGCTGAGGAGGGCAAACCCTTCTCCCAGCTGACTTTCTTCAGTGAATGGGGAGCTTGTTCTCTGTGTGTTGGTTATTGAAAGCTGAACAATTTGTGCCAGATATTTTAAGAAATTGTTGATGTTTAGATCTAATCTGTTACATTATACTGTGCTTTTAGGCCAGAAAGTGAATGTGCTTTCATGTGTGTGGTTGGGTATTACGTATGTAGCAACTCAAAAAAAAGAAAGTGTTGCATAACTATAAATACAGCATTCAGGATGCATCCTTGCTTTTGTGTGTTTTGAAGGCAGTGGCTGTGATGGCTAGAAATGTTATAACAGGGATGTCTTGGCATTAGGCAGTATCAGATTTACAGCTGATCATAAGGGAATAATATTTTATATTCTGGGGTTTAGTCACGTGTTCTTACATATCGCTATCCTGATGGGAACTATTTGCATGTTTGGTTTTAGTAGAACAGATACATATAGAGTACTCTAGACTTTTTATTGGGTCCTTTTAAACACTAACAGAGGTTACATTTTGAGCTTCTACTCTTCTCACCTGATAAAGATGCACCATTTACACAAAATGCTGGAGCTCCCTGTCTGGTTTTAGGCAGACCAGCTTTAATCCTTCCATGCCTATCATGCTGGTGGAGTCATATGCACTTGGGAAAAGGCACTTGGTATGTTTCTTTCCTGTCCACCTGGGATGTGCTGTTGGAGATACCGAAGCTGTATGTCAGTTGATAGTTTGAGCTTGCACTGAATGCAGAGCTGCTCTTGAGTCTGACACCTGCTGAGAGAGGAAGACTGTGTATGGGTTTTATCGTAGTTGGGAACAATTGATGTAACAATTTTACTGTCTATACCTATGATTTTTGAGTATGTTAGGATTTTCCCTAAAATTTGCAGGTCTTGAAATGAGGTAATGGTATGAATTTTAGTCTGGGGTTTTCTTAGATATTCAGAACAAAACTCAAACTAGATTTGTAGCACTGTAAGGAAACACAGGAATGGGAGGTATAACTTCAAGTATTCTATGACTTTCAAAAATGAGAAGGAAAAAGAGCACCTGGCTTTACTAAATAAAGAAGTATCATTCCTCAAGCACTGGAATAGGCTGCTCAGGGAAGTCATTGAGTCATCATCCCTGGAGGTGTTTAAAACATGAGTAGATGATGTACTTGGGGACATGGCCTAGTGGTGGACTTAGCAGGGCTGGATCAATGGCTTAAAGGTCTTTTCCAACCATAACCATTTTATGATTCTATTGATATTTGCACGGTTTTGAAGGGGACTGATGGCCCATGACACGTCAGAGCTGACAGTATAGTAATTATGCACCCATGTTAGAAGTGCAGAGGGGACTAGATGGATAGAAAATGCAGGTATGTGCAGCAAGACAGAGGAGGAATCATAGAATCATAGAATAACTCAAGTTGGAAGGGACTCCCTGGAGGAGTCCTCCTTTGTGCAAGACTGCCTAAAACAGCATCATATGACTAAAAGCATTGTCTGGATGCTTACTGAACTCTTGACAGGCTTGGTGCTGTGACCACTTCCCTGGGGATCCTGTTCTAGTGGCTGACCACCCTGTCAATGAAGAACTTTTTCCTGATGTCCAATCTGAACTTCCCCTGATGCAACTTCATTTCCTTGTGTCCCATTCCTGGTCACAAGAGGAAGCAACTGCCTATGACTAGAACACAGCTGCAAATCACCATGGTTAAAATGTCTTGAATTGCATAGCTCAGTGAGGACTGAACCTTAATTCCAGAAAGAAGAGCTGAACATATGTGAGACTGTTTGAACCTGGCACTTAGGGCATTTTATGATCCTTAAACAGAAGGAAATGAAGCATTTTGACACTTGCTTTGGAGGTTTAACCAACATCTGATGCAGAGGGAGTGTCTTCTGCCTTCTTGTAAGGAAAGGAAGACCTTTTGAGTGTTCTGTGTGTTTATTCTGTGGTATCTGTCAGTCGAAATGGTGCTGAGGCTAGAAATCTGACCTCTGTTTTTATCAGTGAAGAACTTGCTTTATATATGAAGCTGTGTGTTTGGATGAGTCACACTTAGTGTTTTTTTTTTTGTTTCTCAGCCTCTGAGGAAGCTGTCCTCACTGCTGCTGGCAATAAACACTTCTCCCATGTGGATCAGTTCTATTTAAATCCTTCTTGGCCTTTGGGTTTCCCTATGAGATTTGTCAGTGCCACACTCACATATGGTTGCATATTGTAAACTAGATATTTTGTGTGTTTGTGTTTATGGAAAACCAGTTTAAAGTCTACTTGTATGATCTGAACATTTCTCCTTGTTCTTGTTATGTGTTTGTAGCAGGTTGTCTTAAATAGCAGTGAAAAATTATTGTAAATCTTACTGTAATTGGCAGTAGAGCAACTTCATGAAAACTGTGTCTTTTTGGAATGAAGTGGAAAGTTGTGTCCTCCTTTCTTTGAGCTGTAGACTGTCTTAAGGTGAGAGGATGAGTGTATGCATAGTAAGTTTCTGCTTACATGGCTGGAGGGTTTGTCAGAAGAAGCTGTATGTAATAACGCGGCCCAGCTAGATCTACTTGCTCTTGAAGGCTCTGCAGTAAACCTTCTGCCTAGCTATTTACACCCAAGGACTGACAGGCTTAGATAGGATGTAGAGATAAAAAATGATAAACAAAAAACCAGACTTTGCTTTATTACAGTTTCTAAGCAGAAGTAATATTCTTTAGACTTGAACTTCACATCTGATGCTTCCTGATGGAAGGAAGCACAGTGCCATCACCGCAATAGACAGGGTATTTTCTGCTGCCTTTGTTGCCTTCTCTCTGAAGCAAAGACTGAGCTTCATTGGGAGGGTTTTGTAAAGGTAATGAAGAAACTTTTGCTGTGGTGGCTCTTAGAATGATTCTCAATAGAATCAGTTTTGATGGATTTTGTTTCCTGAAGGTCGTTACTGTATTTTCATCATCTTAAACCAGATAGGCAGAACTAAAAGGAAGTAGAGGAATTTTTTTCCCTTTTCTTGTAAGGCAGAATAGCTCCTTTCATTCAGATGTCATGATGGCCTGCATTGCATGAAAAGATAATTTGAACTAACTTTACTGTCACTGAATTGAGGAGTGAAGTAGTAAACTTCTTTAAAGCTAAGGTACCATTTAAAAAATCTCTTTTACCGTTTGTTTCATCTAATATCGGTGTCATGAAGAGCACTGAGAAGAGCTAATAGTAGTTGATGAGATATTCCTGGAACAGCAGTAGTGGTGGGAGGAAGGTACTTCCTTAACTTTGCTATGCATCAGTTAAAACATTTTAAAAAATGTGTAAGGACAATATTGTTTTCAAATGGGGATGCTACTATGTGCTGAAAAATTGACAGCATTACATGGCATCCATTTTATTGTCTTTTCAGTGTTTCCAGTGGTCTCAAACTGCATTAAAGGTCTTGATTCAGGTCTGCTGGATGGTGTTAGTGGTGTCTCTCAGTAGGATTGGCCACAAGTGTGAGTATTTAGGGTCTGGAAGCACTTTCTAAGTGTGCAGTGGATGAAGTTCTGTTTTGTTGGTGTGTTGTTACATTACATCAGTGTTAATAGTGTATGTATAGGCATCACTCTGAACTGGTAGGTTGCACAGAGCAGAGGACTTGGTTTGTAGCAGCATGGAAGAGATGCAAGAAGTAATTTGATAGCCTAAAAATAGCTTGCATCTTAATACAGTTTCATGAAAATAAACAATCCTATGGTGTTCTAGTATCAAACGAGATATGCTGGTATTAGAACTGTTTCTTTTTCCTTCTTTAATTGAGAAGAAAGGGGGAAAAAAAATCTTGTTACCTATAAACTAGAAAGAACATTTGCATAAAATGAGGCAATTTCAAAGTAAAGACCAAATGACACTTGGTTACTTAAGAAGGAGGAGCAATTTATCATCCACTTCACCTGCAATTGCCCTGCCAAGGCCTTGCCTGCCATTCAGAGCTTGGTTCTAACCTATTGCGCTAGGGTCTCAATAGGCACAGCTTTTTTGAGGTGAAGGCAGTGTACATCTTTATGAAATTATTTGTCACATAAATAATAAAGGCAGAAGAAAGGAGTGAATTATTTCAGCAAATATCTATTTCTAATTTCTCTCTTATGGCTGATAGTGAGTTATTAGAGAGTTATTCTTAAAATTACTAAATACATAATGTCTGTTCTTTTCCTGTTCTGTGAAATTTTGATATAGTAGCTATTGAGGTAGTTACTGTCATGGAATGATTTTGCTTTCCAGAGAAAAGAAACTCTCTTCAGTTTTTTGGTTTACAGGAGAAAGGATAAGAGAAATGGAAAATGCTTGTCATCCTTAGCTGCTTGAGTCATGAAAGTGTCCATTAACCTTTATTCATCTCCTCAAATGAAGATGAAAAGGATCATTCCTCTTCTAATCTATGAACTCTGCCACTTGATGCCTTTGTCATTTAGACTACTGCAAAGTGCTTGACTGCTTTTTTTTTTCCCCCTAAGGTGTAGTAGCAATGTATATCATTGCAGAGTTATGTTGCCCATTCATTAAGGAGCACTGTGTGTACAGTGAATATTATGGTGTACCTCTTAGATTGGTATTCTGCTTCTGACTTGCCTCCCAGTGTAGTTTAAGGCATTGTTTTTGATGGATGAGTGTGTTACCTAGACTGGGGCTAGTATTTTTGTTTTTATCTTCCCATGTGATGCAGTAGCAGTGACTAGCTGTTTCTCCTTAGGGAAGGGCAGACTCCTATGGGATATACTGCTTAAACTCTTCATGACACAGACCAATCCTACCTCAGTCATGTAGTTTCTCCTGATAAAGCCTCAAGAATCAAGGTTGCTCTAGACTTAGTGTGTAAACATTGAGAAGAAATGGGTGTTTCTACAGGATGATTGAGGATTCCTCTGTTGTGCATTGCTTTCTGCAGGTGATTAATTCTCTCTTTTCTACTGCATGTTTTGAAAAGGAAACTGCAACTCACTGGTCTCTTACTTAGAAGGCCCAGATAGATGTCTGAAATTTGGCTACAGTGTCAGAAGGGGACCAATCCAGTAGCAGTGACTTGTGAGCAAACAGGCCTATGTTTTTTCATTGGGGTTTCCGACTGCTTTTTAAATTTTGAGAATTCAATAAGCAGTGGAGATCTTAGTTACAGCAGTGCTACCAGTCTTCAGTTAAATTTAGTGAATGTTGGTGGTTGTACTGCAGGCTGGAGCAAACTTATTCCCTTTTCTTATATCTGGGACACAAACCATGAAAACTAGTTCTAAGCATACACTTTTCAGGGAGCTGAATACCTTTAATATTTTTTGCATTGCTGGCAGAGTTTAAAGCTAAAGGAGCTGCAATTGGATGTCAGTACAATCCTGCAGTCTCTGATTGTATTTAAAAGAAGCATTTGTGTGGAAGCCCTCATGCAGCCGAAAACCTCAACAAGAATTTGGCAGAAATCTCTGTGTTAGAAGATGGCAGATTCCTGTGCAGTGAGATGTTTACTGGTTCACTGTTTTATCTTTGGCAGCTGTTTTTGAAGCTTTTACAAAGAATAATTATTCATTTCATGAAATAGATCTACTTCACCCACCTAACAAGGCACCAATTCACATATTTTTCTGGCAACATCCTGTTGTTATCAGAGCAGTGTTCAGTTTTGTAGGGTTGCATTCACCAGGACATTAGAACTTCGTGGGCCATAGTTTTATTGCATGTTTTACTAATGCATGAGGTAACTGTTTTCAACAATTCCTGTGAAAACAGTAAGGTCACCAAGCACTTTGGGAGATGGAAACAACCTGAGTTTTCCTGTTTTCTGCTAGCAGTGAGTGCCAATGTAGGTCCTTCAACAGTCTTTTCATTGGAATATGAGCTATTGTAATCATAGCCTATAGATAGGTGGCAAATTTCAAGCAGTGACATTTGAAGCAGTGTTGTCATATTGCCAGGGCAGATTGCTGTAAAAGGTAGTAGTGAATAGTCTGGATTTTATCTCCGTACAAGGTAAAATTCCACTAAATAAATAAAGTTTTCTCAGACATTTATTATGAGAGGTTGGGATACTACCTAAAGGTTTTACTGATATGTTTTTTTGAATGAGTTCCATAAATTCATGAACAAGTTTTTATTGCAGGCTACTGGAGCTTTTTTTAATTTTTTTTTTATTTTGTAAAGCTCGGGTTAAGCACACATTCTGTGAGTTTGAATGTATTCATTTGCTCTTTGAATAAAGTAACACCTGAGTACACCTGCTTGATGTTCTGCATACACAGGATTGGTTAATCCTTTTATGATGTGCTGTATATTTACATACGCATACTGGTTGTTCACTGGTATTTGTTCACTCTGTTCAACTTTTGCATCAGTGTACATTTAATGAGAAAAGACTGGAGGATGTCAGTTATTGCTGAGTTTAGAGCACTACTGGAGGATAATATTTAAAATATATATTGAAAAATGTGACGGGGTTTATAGGGTGTATGTGACATGTTTTATTACTCCAGCTGGCATAATGGAGGGGGGGTAGAGCATGGAACAGTTGGACCTTTTTCATGTTTTTTTTCATTATGTCCAAAGAATAGTTTAGAGTTATGCCTGTACTTGGCCCTGTTTTTAAAGAGTGTTATGTATTTATTTTCAGTCTTGCAGAATATGAGCTAGAGCATACATATGTTCTCGTTAACTCACCACATTTTTTTAGCATGATATTCTAACCTGCCTGGCCATTAACCTGGCTGGCTACCAGGAGAATTTTTAAACTGTTGACTCATATTGCTTCCATATGTAACTTAAACCACTTTTTCCCACAGTGGAGGCAGCTTGAAGGTTGGCTGCATTTTCTTTTCTGGGCAGGGAACAGCATATTTTGAACTGAGTCAGCACATAATCTAAGGAAGTAAATCTAAGCTTTTATTAACTTTTTGGGGCCTAATCTCATTTTTACTGAAATCTTACCCGATTCTAAATTGGGAAAAACCAATTATTTGGTGCTCCTTTCTGTGTGAGGTTTAATAGTCTACAGCATACATACAGCCATGGCTCGTCTTTCCATTTCACATCTTTGTGAGAATGGATCTTCACAACTACAATTATTTTTATACCATCCAAGGATCTAGGGGCATGAGTTACTCTGTGCGTGTGCGATTTGATGTTCTGAAGTTGTCACTAATTAAGTGGGAAATAACACATGGGCTGCATGATATGTCATATGATTAAGGACCTATATTTAGGTGGAGCCTATATGTTGTTGAAGCTATTATTTGCAGTTGGAGTTTGTTTTGTGTCATGCAGCAAAGGAGGCCTGTTGGCTAGTAGAACTGTTCTGCCAAGTGATAGAGTGGTACTCTGTAGAGCGGTTCTTCTGATTTTGCTATGGAGCAAGATGGTAACTTTGTACACAAAAGCCCCAGTAACTCAAAGTTCTGCACCAGAGCAATAGCTGCATCTGGCACACATAAGCCAGGGTGAGGAGAAAGATCCCTGGGATCCTGTATGGAAATCCTGGGATAGTAAGAAGGTGAAGGTGGAGGCAGCGGTTGTATGACCCCTTGTGGCTTTGCATTCAAAACCCCCCACCACTGATATTTTATTCTAGCAGACTGCACAAAAAGCTGAAGGACGTTTAGCAAAAGAAACTTTTCTGATAGGCTTGTATATCAATTTGAGCTGTGGACCCTGCTGGTGAAGAGGCAGTCCAGTTAGCGCCATTACAGGAAGTTGCATCCTACAAGACTCCTGTTTTCTCACTGTGATTTTGTTGTTGTTGTTGTTTGTGATAGCATGGAAGAATGCTGTTCATCTTCTACAGCATTTAACATCTGTGTATGAAAAGCAGAAAGTAGCATTGCTGCCTTTGTTTACCTCCCTGACTCAGTTCTCAGCTTTCTTTTTAATGACCAAAATTGAAACTGTTTCGCTTAGTTCAGGAGACATGAACATATAGTGGAGCATATATTTAAACTTAGCTATTGAGTAGTCTGATTTCAACAGGACTGCCATGTTGAACAATAGCACTTTTAGTGTCTGCTTAAAACCTAGTCCAGATGGATATGTGGCTTTTTTCAAAGATGTGTGGCTAACTCTTCACTCACAAATGTTTTATTGGTGTTTCCACATAGTATTTATACTTGCATTGAATGTTGATTTTCAGCTGAAAATGCTAAAATGGATATTTCTTTGCTCCGTATAATTTTGATTGTTTTGCTTTACTTTTGTAAACCCACTCCAGTATTTATAAAGATGAAGGCTATGCTGGTGTCACTGGGCTTGGCTTTGCTGGGTTCAGCTTGCAGAGACCAAACATAGCCTGTGCTGAGAGAGGGCTTGTAAGTCAAGAGAATATGGCTTTCCCTCACTTTTTTTTCCTACTCTAAAAGGCTTTTTGCTGTTTTGCACTGTATAATTCTTTAGGTATTTGGATTAACTCTGATAAAATTATAGGTCATTGTAAAGGAGTTTTGTTGTGCTTATAAATTGTAGTGGGGCTCCCTGTAATTTGTTATAATTAATTCAAGAGTTCAAGGGCAGAAAATCAGAATCACGTTGTGGCATGCCTTCCTTTCTTGCTATAGCATGCCATTACTGGCCTTTTTATTTAAGGTTTAACTTTGTGTTTGTGGGTTTATTTGAACTTGGAGTATCCAAAAGGTATGGTACAAGCTTAACAAAATGTACAAGGATGAATCTGTTGCGGTTGGAGAGTTCCTTTTTAAATTTAGAGAAATTGGTGGATACTGTAAAGCTGCATTTGCTGGCTAAGCCTCTCGCGGAAAGAGTGTGTGTTTCGGAAGGCTTGTGTCATGCCTGTGGGCTGCAACAATGTTGGGGTACATGTCCATGCTTGTGGCCCATCAGAAATGGCAGGAAAAGAAAAACACTTGCAGAGCACTTTACAACCCAAGCTCAGTCTTTTGCTACTAGCGAGAATGCTGAATGTGATGTTATCTGGTGCCTTAACTGCTAAGGTTTTCACTAGCCATACATTTAACAGTAGTGTCAAAGAACCACTACACTTAGATACTAGGCTATACTGGAAGCAGCTGCTCATATGTGAGAGATTATAAAGTATGTGTTACTTTCCTAAACTGCCCCATATCAATTTGTGATATGAACAGGTTTGACTGCTGGGCTAAGTCCAATGGCATGAGGCTTAACACGGCCAAATGCCGGGTCCTGCACTTGGGGCACAACAACCCTATGCAGCTACAGACTAGGAGAAGTCTGTCTAGAAAGCTGCCTGGAGGAGAGGGACTTGGGGATGTTGGTCGACAGCCGACTGAACATGAGCCAGCAGTGTGCCCAGGGGGCCAAGAAGGCCAATGGCA
>WAAB01017050.1:89255-179988 GCA_013389865.1 Piaya cayana | reverse complement strand
GGGTCATTGGGCATTGGAACAGGCTGCCCAGGGAGGTGGTTGATTCACCTTCCCTGGAGGTGTTTAAGGCACGGGTACATGAGGTCCTGAGGGACATGGTTTAGTGTTTAATAGGAATGGTTGGACTTGATGATCCGGTGGGTGTCTTCCAACCTGGTGATTCTATGATTCTATGATATATATTGTTTTCTTTTTTAGAATGCTTGATTTTGCTGCAGAAATTTGACTTCATTGACTGATTCACACCAGAAAAAAAATGCTTATTCCTCCTAAAATGTTCATACTTTGCACTTCCACTTGAAATCTTCTGCCAGCTGCATAAAGAATTGGTGGAGGTAGAGATCTGAAGTTTTAATAGACTGTCTTTTGGGGTGTACATGCAATTGAACAACATTTAAGCAGTAAAATGATGAAATACAGGTGATAAACAACAACCAAGCAGTGCTAAATTCTGATTAGAATGGTTTTAGGTGTGCAAAGGTTTTCCTGTTGTAGTAGTATCCTTAGTATCCTTAGCCAGGATTTGCCTGTGTATCTGGACCTTTATGTTTGGAAGACATTGGCATTTGGTAGGAGTAGCACTAGTTAGATGTGGTAGCTTGACTTGTTTTGTGCGCCTCATTGCAGCTCATGGAGCAAGCCAGCCATGGAGGTTGTGTATTATTTGTCCTTATGCTCAGAAGTTGCATATTAAAACAAATAGAAAGTGACTGTCATTATGAAATTAGCCTGTTTTAGCCAAATCCCCTTTTTCCCCTTAGCTGTAAACTGTTGCATTTAAAGAGAGAGATTCAGTGATGTGGAGGTAGGTGATAGGAATTCTGTTTTGATCTGTCCTCCTTTTTAAATCCTATGTGTGAAAATGATGCTAACCCAGCATTGTGCTGTCTCATTAGGAAGGGGAAAAGGAATGACACAAATCTTTCCAGGTATTTTATTTATTTTATTTTTAGTTTCAGTCATATTTTCCATCCAACTTCTGGAAGAAACCAGAATGTAGGTGGTTCAATGCTGCTTTTGAACAACTTCATTTCTCAGTTACCTGAAACTAACCTTGGCCTGCCTTTTAAGTTTTTTATGATCAAGAAGTTCCTATGCTAGAAACCATTATGACTGCGTTTACCCTATTGGCATTGACAGCCTGAGTTTCTGAAGGAATTTCCTCCTGCATCTATGACAAAGGCTCTTTCATGTCCTTCCCTTTTTTTTTTCTGGAAAGTCTCCTGATTTTTCTGAACGTCTGTGATGGGGTGTGGTAGATGTGTTCTCAATAATACCCTTCCAAAAGTATTACACTTTAGTAGTGGAAGTGCAGACATTTCTTTTCAAATTCCACCACAAATCCCAGATAAATAGCTGTTGTCTAGTACTGCAAAACATCAGAGCTTTGCTGGGAGAGAAGTTGATGAAATTCCAGAGGATCAAGCTGGAGATGTTCTGTTTATCAACACCATCTAAGTTTTTTACAATGGCAAAGACAAGGCCTTAGCACTGCATTACTGATAATGACATCATCAATGCATGTACATCTTTTTTTTAAAGTGCCTTAAGATTAAGATGTGCTGATTGAATCCTTGCATCTAAGATGTGTTTCAGCATGCTCAAGCCCAGAAATCATAACATCATCTTTGCCAATATACTGAACATTATATCCAAGAAGACCAGTCTTGTCTGCCTTTCTTGCTGTGTAAAATCCAGTCCAAGCTTGCAGTCAGTCAGTTGAGTGACCCCAATGAAATAAGTAGCATCCAGTAAGCAGAACTCTGGATTGACACTTGGGAACAAAACCTGGATCTCCCAAATCAGACTTGGTTCCCTGCCCAGTTTATATAAGTAACTTCATCAGCCATGTGCCTCAGATATTCTATTTATAAAATTAGGCTAATGATTTAATACTATTTAAAGCATGTTTTTCTCAGAAAAGCAGCCAGTAGGAGTTAAGTGTTACTATGATTGCCTCAAATACATAATAATTAAATAAAAATAAACTTTTAGTCATTATCAATTTTTTCCTGTGATTGCCTATTGAATGGCTGTCATGGACTCAAAGGCTGAGAAAATATGAAAGACCCTGTGTTTAAGATAGAAAATGAGCTTCTCTTTAAAACTTAACATATAGATATCTGTGAAGTCCTGTTGCTAAATAGTATGAAAGCCAAGATCATGGCAATTTTTATGGTGTGAGATGAACAATAGACATATCAATATCAAAGCTTATGCTTAAAGTAATATTATTAAATGACAAAAGGCCTCTGTTCTTGAGAAAATACATCCCCTGTGGGCAGATTATTACATAAGTGTACGTTGCAGCATCTCTGCTTAGAAGTATATTACCATACTAAGATAAAACTAAATGAGCTGAGTCGGACTGTTATTGTGAATCAATGAGACTTTTATTCTGTTACTAATTTTAGATGACCATATTGTACACTAATTGCAGATTTATTTTTTTTAAGTTGGAAAAGAGCTAAAGGTCTTGAACTAAACCACTTGTGGGCCAATCTGTTTCTCTCTTGGGTCTTAAAGACTTCCTATTTTGGAGATATGAAACAGTAAAGCAGTTCTCTTTTCCTCCAGAGAAGTTAAACTACATAGCTATGTAGTTATCCAATAGATAGGCTTGGTGCCAAAAAGGCACCTAATGAGTTATAAAAAAGTTAGTCATGCCAGTAATTGCATCATTAGAAACAATTTTAAAGGAGTTGTACCTCTTGGGTAACTAGTACGTGTTTTGCATTGCTTTGTGTATTTTCAGGTCTATTCAAGGTAAATAATGACTTGAAATTTCCAGAAAAACACACTGACTGATTTTTTAAAAAAAAAATAAGTTTTTTAAAATAAGTTTTCCTTCTGCACTAGAGATAATGTGTATATTGCAAACCATTCCTAGTCCTGAGGTACATAGAAGGAAAGCTAAACTAGGGAAAAATAACAAAAATCCACAGCATTCAAACAATACTATTCCCTATTTTCTGGATCCTGTCACCATTTTGTATAAATGTATGTATCTATGGATATGCATGAAATATCTATTTAGATTTTAAATCCCTGGGGCAATAAGAATTTTTTGTTCTGTTCTTGTGCATTTCCTAGGAGAGCTGGTTGCTGCTGGATTACTACGGCTATTGGGTCTAAAAAACATTAAGTAATTATTAATGAAGTATGTGCCTTGAACTTTTCTTGTGGATATCACTAGCAGGAAAATAGTGACGATGAAGTACACTGGAGCAATCACTCTACAAAACTAACCCATATTCTTACTATTGTAAATGATCCTTTAATTTATCTGCAAAGATCTAACTTCCAGTCTCGATTGTGTCATGTTCTGCATGGCTTGTGGTGTCTGAAACATTAGTTGTTGAGTAGAATTGAGATCAATAAAACTAATTCAGATATTTACTGCATATATAAAATGGCAACAGGGGTTACATAATAGGAAACAGTGGTGATGGAAGGGTACAATGAATTCAATGACACTATACAAACACCCACATTCTTTTTTGAAGTGACAGGAGAACAAACATGAATCATGATCTTGGGAGGTCTATGCAGAATGGTATGGGCAAATGGAATTTCTCTACATTTACACAGCTGTACCAGAGTTTGAATCTGGGTGCTGCAATTAAATTTTAAACCAGTACCCTTATCTTCTGCTTACTAACACTATTTGGTTTTTGGGTTTTTTCCCCTTTGATGTGGTATGTATTGCTAAAATACAGATGTTGATTCAGGAGTTCAGATGGTGTCTCATAGTTGTCCAGTTGCAGCTTATTTACTTTACAGAAAGTGTGTTTTTTTGATGCAATGGATGCAAATATACTTTTAACGTTTTCTGTGTTGGCTAAATAGAGTTGTGGGAAATGATATCCTTATGATTATGGCTTTGTTCAGACTTGTTGTCTACTCCCATTCCCCCTGGAATTATCTACAGGCTGGCAAACTGTAGTAGCCTTTATTATATTGACTACACAACAGCTCTGCTGAAAACATTTAACCCAAAATGAGCAATGAAGGTGAGAGATTTCAGCTCTCAGCCCACTTGGTCATGGTCATATCTTTTCTGCCCTGCACCCCTCTAGTATGCCAGAAGGGCTCTGTGATTAAAGCTATGTAACTCTTGATTTTGAATTTCTTGTCTCTTATTATTTGGGGCTACAGATTTCAAACTTCTCTTTTGTTCAGTTACCATATGCTTTCCCAACTAAACCACGTAATAGGAGGCTTATGAAATGCATGTTTTCATCTGCTGTTCTGGAACAGCCCACCTCAATGAATCTATAGCTGAATCATTTTTAAAAATGCTTGATTTCCCTCAAATTATAGATCTGCTTTTGCAATCCAAGCAAACAAAGAGCAGTCTCAGCTAGCATAGTGATATAATAACAGCATTTAACATCATTTCAGATGGAGGAGCCTCAAATCCTTGACAGAATATGGGCCAAATTCTCTTCTCTGTCGTCTGGGCAGAGAGCCTTACACAGTTTTGCAGCATGGCTGAGCCATGTATCTGTGGCTGGTAGATATACTAGAACCACCTAACTGAGCTTCCACCAGGGTAGACTCCTGCTTTTCCTTGACAGTGAAATAAGCTACACCAGTTGATGTTTTGTGAAAGAAAGTGTCTCAGTTTGTGCTGTATATGACCACTATGAAAGCAGATGTCAGGGGACATCTGAGGTGGATGACCCTGATCACTATCAGTACAGGGATATATATCAAGCTGGTACTGACTGTAGGTTCTGCCTCAATCTTCTTCAGTTTATCTTGGCACTTCCATTAAAAAATGTGTCAGAACAATAGCAGGTGATCGTTATTCATTGTGTTTGCCTGTGAAAGGTGACAACTTCCATGGGATTTTTTTGTGATGGGTATACTACTTAATATAAGACAGCTGATTATATACATCTTAAAATCTTACGGCATGTCAATCTACAATATATAATAAATCCTAAACTTTTATCCTACTGCAGGATTAGTAAATGCAATGCTGTATCATAGTATTGTAGAGCATTTCTATTAAGATCATAGAATCACCAGCCTGGAAAGGATCTGTTGGATCATGGAGTCCAACCATCCCTATCTACCACTAAGCCATGTCCCTAAGCATCTTGTCTACCAATCTTTTAAATACCTCCAGGGATGGTGACTCAACGACCTCCCTGAGCAGCCTGTTCCAGTGCCTGGTGACACTTCCTGTGAATTTTTTTTCCTGATATTCAGTCTGAACCACCCTTAGTGCAGCTTGAGACCATTCCTCCTTGTCCTATCACCTGTTATTTGGGAGAAGAGGCCAGCTCCCTCCTCTCTACAACCTCCTTTCAGGTAGTTATAGAGAGCATTAAGGTCTCCCCACAGCCTTCTCTTCTCGAGGCTAAACAACCCCAGTTCCCTCAGCCACTTGAATTCAACTCCTTGAATACTGTGTTCAGTTCTGGGCCCCTCACCACAAGAAGGATGTTGAGGCTCTGAAGTGTGTCCAGAGAAGAGCAACGAAGCTGGTGAAAGGGCTGGAGTACAAGTATTACAAGGAGCGGTCTCGCCAGTGTGGAGTACAGAGGGAGAATAACCTCCATGGAACTGCTGGCCATGTTGTTTCTGATACAAGCCAAGAGGCCATTGGCCTTCTTGGCCACCTGGGCACACTGCTGGCTCATGTTCAGTCACTATCAACCAATACCCCCAGGTCCTTCTCCAGGCAGCTTTCTAGTAACTCTTTCCCTAGTCTGTAGCGCTGCACAGAGTTGTGCCCCAAGTGCAGGACCCGGCATTTGGCCTTGTTAAACCTCTTGCCATTGGTCTCAGCCCAGTGGTCCAGCCTGTTCAGATCCCTTTGCAGAGCCTCCCTACTTTCCAGCTAGATCAACACTTCAACCCATCTTAGTGTCGTCCAGGTAATTGATGAAGATATTGAACAGGGCTGGACCCAGCACTGAGCCCTGGGGATCACCACTTGTGACTGGCCTCCAGCTGGAGTTAACTCCATTTACCACAACTCTTTCGGCCCGGACATCCAACCACTTTTCAACCCAGGAGAGTGTTTGACTAGAGGCTGACACATATCCTAAGCAGAATGCTGTGAGAAACTGTATCAAAGGCTTTACTGAAGTCTAGGAAGATACATTCACCGCCTTTCCCTTGTCCAGCAGCTGAGTCACTTTGTCATAGGTTAGTTTGGCAGGACCTGCCTTTCATGAACGCATGTTGACTGTGCCTGATCACCCAGTTATCTTGCTTGTGCTGTATGATAGCACTCAAGATCACCTGCTCCATGATCTTCCCCAGCACTGAGGTGAGACTGATAGACTTGTAGTTTCCTAGGTCCTCCTTCCAATCTTTCTTGGAAATGGGCACAACATCAGCCAACCTCCAGTCAAGTGGAATTTCCCCAGTCTTCCAGGACTGCTGGTAGATGATGGCCCCTTCTTCCAAAGCTCGTAGATATTCCTCTTCTTTTTGATGTCCACACAGATCTCTCTGCTCAACCAAGCTGGTTTTTTTTGTTTTTTGGTTTTTTGTTTTTCACAATGGCTCGTTTTCTGGTACATGGGGACAGCTTGCTCCTGCACTGCCAGGATTTCCTTCTTTAGGAGCACCCAGCCCTCTTGGGCTCCCATGCCCTTAAGGACTGTCTCCCATGGGACTACTTCAATCAGCCTTCTGAACAGTCCAAAATCTGCCCTCTGGAAGTTTAAGATGGCCATTCTGCCAACACCCCTCCTCCCCTTACCTAGAACTGAGAATCCTATCATCTCAGGATCGCTTTGCTTCAGGCGTCTTCCAGCCGTCACGGCTCTCACAAGGCCTTCTCTGTTCACAAACAGCAGGTCCAGGAGGACACCTTCCCTTGTTGACCCACTCACGCAAGGAAGTTGTGTTCCACACATTCCAGGAACCTCCTAGCCTTCTTCCTCTCTGCTGTATTGTACTTCCGGCAGATATCTGGTAGATTAAAGTATCCCACAAGGACAAGAACTAGCGATATTGAAACTACTTCTTGTTGTTTGTAGAAGAGCTCATCAGCCTCTTATTCCTGGCTAGGTAGTCTATAACAGACACCCATCACAATATCTGCTTTCTAGTGGACACCTCTGATTTTTACCTACAGACACTCAATCCTATCATCACCATTATCAAGCTCAAGGGTATCAAAGCACTCTCTAACATAGAGGGCTAACCCACCACCTCTCCTACCTTTCCCCTCCTTCCTGAAGAGTTTATATCCCACCATAGCAGCACACCAGTTATATGAGTTGTCTCACCATGTTTCCATGATGGCAACTATGTCATAGTCTCCTTGCCCTACAATAGCTTCCGATTTCTCCTGTTTCTGGCCCATGCTGCTTGCACTGAGGTGAGGTAAATGCACTTCAGCTGGGCTGTTAATCCCACAGCTGTCATAAAGGGAATAGTCTTCATTCTCAAATGACTGGTCCTTAGATTATCTAACCCATCAGTGCTGTTTACATCTTTTCCATCATGACACGTACTCACCCCAACTTGTTCTGTGTTCACATACAGGAGGTCCTCGCCAGTACACAATATTTTTCAACATGACCTGTTTCTGACAGCAAAACACCTGTAAATGGGTATATTTTCTTATGAAATTGGTGTTGACTGCTGTCTTAAAACATTTTTTCTAAAGTATTGATAACTAAAATTGCAATTAGAAGTCCACATACCTGTTTCTTTTGAAAGTCTTGATCATAATATTTTATGATACAGTAACTGCATTGATATTGTATTTTAGATGATGCTTACCTGAATAATCTTTTCTGTGGTTTATCTGTAGTTTTGTGGGTGCTGTTGTTGAAATCATAGATGCATTAAACCTGGTGACACTCTTGAGTGTTTGGAGCTAGGGTGTCACTGCAAGATTTTTACACTGTTTGGACTTTCATGCACTCTCTTAACTTTGTGCTTTTTTTTAACAATACCTCTGACTTCATGGTAGATGTGGATTTTGTTCTGATAGACTACAATATATAACTTGTGCATGCATATGTAGCATTGACATAAATATCCTGCTTTGTGACTAGAAATCTCAAAGACCAGATTCAGCAAATGCTTGCTCACTTGCATACTTGATAAAGCAGCTTATGTCAAACTTATACGAAAACACAAAAGTGGAAACAAACTGATTTGTATCCCAGACTGAGTAAGTGCAAAACCTGGGGCTGAAGCACTCTCTCAATCAAGTTTCAAAATTTCCTGAAGTTTTAATCTTCATTACGCTCTGTGAAAGCCAAATCTAAGCATTATAAAATAAATTCTGTTTTTGCTGCTTGAAAATGTTCTGCCATTTTAGGGAATAAGACGGGGAGGAGGAAACCTAAAAACCAGTAAACTAACAATTCCCTTTTAAGTGCACCTAAAAGTTGTGAAATCAGAAAGGAGCTTCTCAGATGAGAAGAGTGTGTGCAGAGGTCTTTGCTGAGAGGATTTCTCTGCCCTGTCATGCTTGCAGCCTCTAAATACCATGCTACCTTGAGAGTACAAGTCTGGTCAGAGCATTGGTGCTGTCTAGTGGTAAGTTACTGCATCTCACATCACTGACCGAAGAGTTAACTGAACAAAAACGTAAAATGCTGTATTTGATTTATAGCCCTCAAAGCATGGCTTCAATTATGCTGGTTTTTAGACATGTAGGTATTGTCTAATGCCTCCAAAGAGAATTAAATGGTAATGTTGGTGAGAATAGTCAAGGCAGTGCAGTGATGTTACAATGATTCACCTTTCCCATTAGGACTGAGAAAGTGACTTACACTCTAAACTAAGATCAAAATAGTTTCTTTGCTATTCCCAAAGGTTCAAATTTAAGGTCATCTGTCATGCGGTGGTTGCAGCCAAGTCCAGTTAGGAGTTCACTCTCTCCAGTCTTTCTGATTGTTGTTTGCTGTCTGCCTTGCAGGGCTGCAGTTTCTGAGGCTGGCTGGCATGCTTGTGTATCATTTCTTTCTAGCCGGCTTTATGTCAATTAATGATTTTTATAAATCCATGCCACTCTAAGAAATGGCCCTTTCTGTTAAAGGTGGGGTGAGTAGGCATGCAGCTGAAGGGAGCAGTGTCCTTCTAACCTGGTTCAGCTGCAGCCAGACTGGCATGTCTGGTCACAGCTTGAGAAACGGCTTAGTTAGTTTTGGTCATTTCCTAACTTGGGCTACCCAATTACAACAGTTGCTATCAGCAGGTCTGGAGGTTGGGCACATGAGGCTGAGTGCAGCTATGGACTGTGGCTATACTGGTATAATACCTTTATGTTTGGGCTCAGACCCTGATGGGGGCTGGAACATTGAGATGGAATTGTGTTTCATCTTAACTGTGAAAGGTTACATGTCTGCACCAAAAGTTTAAGCCAATGGATGCAAGACATTATATCACTGTTAACTCAACCTTATTTGGTTATTGGCACATCAGTGGTCAATATGGCATCCTTGCAATTGTGTCTGTAAGTTTTTCAGCTGCCAGTCTTGCCCCTGCTTGGTTTTACTGCCCAATGCATACAGGCAGCTCAAGGGAATATGCATTGGTGACTGCAGAATAAAAAGTTGTGGCCTATTAATGAAGCTATTTCTACTGCATTTCAAACCTGATATGCCAGAGGGACTGGTACATGTCCTTGCCCTGCTGCTTTTGCCAGCTTGGCTGTTGGTCTGGTCCAGTTCAGCAGAAGGGAGGGATACATGGATGAGGACAGTAACTTGTTAAGCTTTTTTTTCTTCTTTGTCTTTATCTACTCTATTGCAAATTTAAGGTGAAATGTGTGAATTCTGTTGCTGTCGTTAAAACTAACATAGCTTGTCCTATGGTTACTTACAGAGGACTAGCAAGTGCGTAATATTAGAAGTTGGTTTTGCTGATTGTCTAGGTCATTCTTACAGATGAGAGATGCCAATTTAAAAATCTTTTAGATGGGCCATAGGTTAAATTATGTCAGTAGGCCAATGTGTAATGATAAAACTCTTCTGTTGAACTGGTGATGCTGGAGCAAACCCATGAGAATTAATATGCAACAGCCTCTTTTTCTGTTGGTGATTGCATGGTCTGCAATAACCTCTACAAAACTGATGGAGGAGGTAAACCCAGCAGATGTCCCTTGTCTATGCAGTCTAGGAAACACAAATTTGAAGATTTTCTTTTCTTTTTCATCCACCTGGAAGCATTGTGCATGAAGGGATTGTAGTCATTTGCTCTGGCAATGTGTAACTTCCAAAGCCAGGCACAAACTGCTGTGTAACAACCTGACCTTTTTGTAGTGAGTTTTTCTTGCTTCCAGCAGACTTTTGTTCTGTAGAAAATGTACAAACATGTAAATGTTCTAATTTGTGCTTTTTTTTTTTGTAGATATCAGTATTACCTACAAGTGAAAAAAGATGTTCTTGATGGCCGATTACTTTCTTCACTGGAGCAGAGAATTCGACTAGCTGGTTTGGCAGTGCAAGGTAAGATGATGTGACCTGACAGCCCTTTTCCAGCATTGTCTTCTTTGTTTTGTTCTAGATGTTGACTGGTCACTAACTATGGCCTTGTATGACTGCTTCTGAAAACACTGGATTTTCTATTTGTCTAAAAGTGCGTAGGTAGACTGCTGTTGATAAAATATTGATATCCTCAGAGAAGGACTGATGGTCCACATCACAGTGATCAACTTTCCTATTTCTAAAATCCATATTAATGAATCTGAGCTAAACTCCAGCTCTTCCAACCCCAACCATGGATTACTTTGCAGTAATGAATTTGATTCACATTTTCTGGTTTGAAATGCAATTACATCAAAGAGCATAGCAACAGCTTTAATTTTGCCTTTAATTAAGAGCTCATTTCGCTGTATAGTGCTTTCTGAGGTATGAAAGAACACATGACCATAATTGTTATGTGAGTTATAAATTAGTAATAAACTACTTTTTATAATGTGATTTTTATTCTGAGCCTCCTAAGGACATCCATAAAAGTGAGATCATATAATGTGTACGGACAGAGGAGGAACCCCTGTATTTGGAAAAAGAATGTTTCAGTCCATCCACGACTGACTATAAGAACCTAAGGTAGAGTTTCAGCAATCATGCTCTGGGCGTGTCCCCTGATGAGAGAGAAGGGGGAAAAACATACATAAATAACGAACATGAAGATCTGGTGCTTGAAAGTTAAAGATTCAGTGGATGGTAATGCTAATATTAACTTTCTTAGGGCAAGAGAAATTCGTTTTTGATATCTTATTTCTTGGTTAAAAATTGAAGAAAAATTATTTCCTGTCAAATCTTGAATTTTTTTTATTAATAAAGGAAAAAATATATATAAGATTCTGTATTGACTCCTGCAATTTAAGTAAATGAAGCTCTTCCCATGCGTGAGTTAGGGCTAAATAGATTTTGAAATTGTTTCACTGGTCCTATGTTTTTGGGTCTTTTTGCTAACTTTGAGAGTGAGTCAGTCTTTGTAATCAGTTTGGAATAATCACTTTTATTCTGAATTTTCACATAATCAGTTATATATCAGAAAGCTGCATCTAATATTTTTCACTTTATTCCTGACCTTGTATTACTCCCTTTGCAGTTGCATGTGATGCAATCAAAGATATTTGAAATACTTATTTCTTTTAAACTTACAGGCTTTATTTCATGTCCATTTTGATTTCTCTCTGTTTATGTTAAAACATAACTCTGAGGTGAAAACAAAATGAAACTGCATTTTTGGCATCTTGCAATACACGAAATTGCCTAGAAGCTTTGAAAGAATGTTTAGCTTGTGTGATTTATGGTGGGGATTTCCAGCTTCTATAATATGAGAATCTTGTAGATGGTGTTTGATCCAGTTGAATTAATATAAAATAAAAACCTCCTGGCAAGGTATTCTTTTGATATAAGCTGTTGTATATTTAACAGATAGATAAATAGTAGGCTTTATTTTAGTTTGGGGCTTAGGGGGTTTTTTGTTTTTTGTTTTTTTTAAATACAATTTAGCCTTTAGGAAGCATTTTCAAATACCACAATTTCAGGGACGTTTGGAGAAGAATCCTCAGTCTGACAGATAAATGAATATGAGCATGGAGGTGAATGCTTCTTAAAGTAGGAAGAAGTAGGAAAGTGAGTAGAAAAGTATCAGATGGTCAATTAAACTGATATAATGCCTGCACTGTTACACTGGCTGCAGAAGGATATGACCAGCCTCCCCCCAGTCCATGTTCAACAGTTTTAAACAGACTCAGCTAGCGATTTTTAAACTCCTGGGCTGTAAAATAAGGCATCTTTAGTACAATTGTGTAGAACTGTAGTAGAGGTACGTTAGGGTTTTTTTTTTTTTCCCCCCCTCTGGTCAGGGTCAGGAAGTTGGAGTAGCAAAAGTGTGCAGTCTTTTTGAAGAGGCTGAGCAATCCCAGCCTTGTTACGTGATGGTATTAGTTCATGGAGGCTACAGAGAAAGCAACTCTTGCACTCCTGATGGTTAAGCATTGCAAATGGTCGTAATATTAGAGATCAAAAGAGAGAAATTACTTGTTGGCTGCTATTTGATCTCTGGTAATAACACTACTATTTTCAAACCTCCATGTTAAAACCTAGAGTACAAGCAAAAATCTTTGTGCTGGATTTTGGCTTCAGAGAGAACTCGCCCACTTGAAATTAAGCATCTGTGCAAAGGTTGAGTGTGGTCTTAACATGTGTGGAAAATGCTAAAATGAGTAAT
Organism: Piaya cayana; assembly: GCA_013389865.1. Classification (NCBI taxonomy): domain Eukaryota; kingdom Metazoa; phylum Chordata; class Aves; order Cuculiformes; family Coccyzidae; genus Piaya; species Piaya cayana. Next base: position 167,310 of record WAAB01017050.1, on the reverse strand, counting down.
TGTATTGTTTTTTCTAGCGGATTTTGGAGACTATAACCAGTTTGAATCTCATGACTTCCTTCGAGAATATGTCTTGTTCCCTATGGTGAGTTTCTTCTCTCTCTCTCTTTTGTGGTCTTTTATGTATAATTTCTGCATGCCTCAAAGATGGCTTTGTTGATAAGAGAGTAAAAGCACCGGTGCTGAACTATTAATAGTGGAAACAAACTTTGCTCCCCCAAACCTGCAATATTCTTGACGGTATTTGAATGAATATATACTATGTAAATCTAGCCCTCTTTCAATTTCTATTAAGCCTTTACTAGGAATATGTGTCAACAAAACAACTGTACTTCAGATCGAAAAAGAAGATGCAACTATTTAAAAAGCTGTATATTAGCAGTACTTCAGTATTAGTAACATGGCATAATAAGGGGATATGAAGGGTGTTAATGTAGTAAATGTTGTGTCATAGGACAAATCATGCAACCCTCCCTTAAGAGAATGTGAATTTATATCAGCTGATTAATAGACTAAAGTCTGAATTGGGTCTTCTCAAAATGTTCTCTGGGGACTACGCTCCAAATTTGGTTTAAGTTCACATTGTAAGCTAACAAATAATTTGAATGTTGAGGGAAGTGTTTTAGGTCACCAACAGTGTTAGAAGCTCTGGTGACAAATGTCAAGCATTTGCATACCATGATATTGAACCTCTCTGGAAGGCTGGATTAGCAAAAAAACCCCCAAACCAAAAAAAAACAAATAAAAAAAAAACCAAACAAAAAACATACTGAGGTTAAGGCTGGCTTTATCTTAAATGACAAAGTCTATCAGCACAAGTCTTGAACATAATCGTCATAAAATGTAAAAGATTTTGGAATTCTTTTGAACTGGAAAAAAATTTGGAAGTAGGGTGGGGTTCCCAGGCCCTGAATGGAGCTGCCTAGAAGTTAAGGCATCTGACTTCCCTCTGCAATTAGTGGAGCGGTAGAGGGAGAATGATTCATCTCACTGTAATTTGAAGGCTTGAGAAAGGCACTTCCAGAAGCATTTTATCCTGCTTACTGGCACTCTTTGTACAGGAACTGCAATGGATAGCCCATTCTCAAGTCCAAAGGGGTGACTGCTGTACAGTGTCTTGAAATGAATGTGCAATTTTTAGCTGGTAGACAGAATACCACCTGAAAAAGAGTCAGCAGGGAGAAGGGAGATTAATATAACATTTAGAGCTCAGAATATGCTTTATGTAGCTAGAATGGGGCTTCAGAATTGACATTTGCTAAGAAAATTCTGTTAGCCTGACTAGTGGAGCCCAATTTCGTTGATACACCATGTTTATTTATTCATAAGTAATTGATAATCTTGTGTATAGGTGATGTTGTGCACAATGGTGTAAGTGGGAAGGTAATGACTGCAAATATAGACAGAAATGTGTCATTGAGCTGTCACTTTGCAAATTACTGAACTTCTGCACGCTTCTTTCAACATACCGATATAATTCTTCTATTTAGTAAAAAAAAAGGGAGGGATGAGGCCTCCAGATGAGCTTTCAGGTAGTTATATTTCTATGTGGTTGATGAGTTTACTGTTTGGATGCATCTCCTTGAACCTCCATTTTTGAGTCAGCTGCCTACATGGTTCTGTGGTCAGTTCTTTTGTTTTGCACGTGTTCACTTTGTGGTATCTTGCCTTTTACCTTTGCTACTACTGCTAAATTTAACAGTCTCAGCAAAGTGTCTGCTTCCTACAGCCTATTTTTAAATCAACTCTTTCTCTAGGCATTTCTTTAACTACTTGTCTTTGCTTTTCTGGGGAGGAGTAGATAACATAATAGGAAATATTTCACTGCAAGTTCAGTGACAGTAGCAAAGTGCTACTGATATAAGCTAGTCCTGAAGCAAGTGGGAGGATTTGAGTGAATCTCAGGCACAGAAAGAGCCTCCAACAAGATCATTGCTATAAATTCTTCAGTGAAGTGAGCTGGTGGATGAGGGAGGGGCAGCTACGTTTGTACTGTTTGATCTTGTGAGGATACAGTGTGTGTCAAATGGCATTTCTTCAGCAGTGAAAAGAACAAAGTTATGTACACAGTACACCCCACAGGTGTGTAGCTATGCATAGGCATGTACCATGCCATTTTTCATTAGCACGCTACCTCTTTCACATTTTTTTGTGGCAGAAGCAAATATCAGAGGGAGGGCCCCATTGAGCAAGAAGCAGGCAGTGTATTTAAGCACATTGCATGCAGCCTTAAGGCTTTTAAAAATAAAGTTTTGCAATAAAGTTTTCAGCTTCCTTTTTTTTTTGCCTTGCATTTATGAGCAGAATTCCTTTATTAACTTACCAATTATTTCAGAATTGTTTCTACCGCACATTTTTGAATTTGCAGAGGATGAAAATTTCTGCTCAGAAATGTGTTGCAAGCATAAAGTACAGTTTACTACATATTTGAAGAGGTATCAAAACTTTCAATCCCTTTTAACATGGCAAAGAGAATATCTGTAGGTTGCAGGACAGAAAATAACTGTGACTTCATTTTCCATGGTCTATGCATTATTTGGGGTGGTTTTAGAAGGTATATTTTAAGTTGTAGACTTCCAAGTGTTTTTAAAACATGTTTAGTCCTTATCCATGCTTTGTACTTTGTTATTTATTTTGGAATAATAAGTACCTTACTACTGTATAACTGCATTATTTTACACTCCTCACAAAAAAAAGGTATCAAAATCCCAGACCCTCTTGTTCTCCTTGAATAGTTTCAGCATCCTTTGCTCTGAATTTTCAGTGTAGGTGGTGATAGGTTCTCACCTGGCGGCAGAAAGCAAACAAGAAACAATCCTGAAACATCATAATTCCTGTCTTGTATCTCGTAGTCTCTCTCTTTGGGTGACTAGTTTTCAGTGCTACTTCTTATTTTTACAGGACTGGACTCAAGATGAAGCTGTCTTGGAGGAGCTGATTCAAAAGGTTGCTCAGGAGCATAGAACTCACAGGTCAGCTTGACATGTTAATATCTGGATTGTTTTTAGTATTGTCATCATCCTCTTAGGACTTTCCTTCTTCCCATGCTTTTTTTGCAGTGGTAGATGAGCCAGTCTTCATGTTACTACTATGCTACATCTTCCTGGATTTGTAATTACTCTGTTACAAAAGATTATCTGCCTCTTATGAACAGAAAATGGCCAAGGAACTTAATCCCAAATAAATGAACGTTTACACCATAAGGTTTAATAACAATGTGTAATGTTACTTGCATTTTGTAGTAGACTCTTTTCTCTTCTTGGTTTCATTAAAGTCCTGATGGTGAAAGGCCCTGTTACTTGATCAAGGATGGTCCAAGGGTCTGTTCAAGGGTTTTCTCTCATTTAAGAGAGGTGAGGATACACGTGCTCTCAATCTAATGGAAATGAAAATAATGGAAGCTGCATTTTAAGTCTAGTTATGGAAAAGATGCAATATACTGTTGCTAATTAATGAGCTAGGACTGTATGTATTAATGCTTCAGCACAAACATCATCTTTGTAAACAGACTTCTTTCATGTCATCTGGGTGTTTTCATAGTAGAAATATTCAAAGCTCTAGAATGCTGTTCTTAGAAAAATGGCAACGCCTATATGTCAATGGAACTATATTTTTGTGTTATACTATGCATTTGCATTTAAAGATTTATTACATGAAAAGGAATAGGATTATTATGGGAAGGGTGCAGCACTCCCCATTGTATGGCAGAAAATAGTTGTAAACAGGCAAATACCAGTCTCTGAGTCTAAAGCCATTCTCAGTCCAAGTTGCAATACAAGCTTAGGCCTTTGATGCAACCAAAGGGTTAGCTTCCAAGCTGGCCATGAACAGACCTGGTGCAGTTCTCTTTCTACCATGGGCTGCCTGTGTGATCTTGGTTAACTCACAGACATGAAAGCAAATATATCCCTTCCCTGCTATTCTCTTTAGTGCTATTTCTGTGACACAAAGAACAAATACTTATCCTCATTTCAGCAGGTAGCTCACCTTCCACCTCTTCTCTCTCTCTGTTTCTCCCAAGTATTAGTCTAGCTCCTACATTTCTGTTTATAAGCTGTGGTACAGAGGAGCAAAGAGGAGAACCACTAATTATTTTGGAGCAATCTGCAATATATTCTGACCTGCTTTTGAGAATTGAAATCTGTCTGAATTCCTGAGCTGTGACAGAGGCATGTGTAGACACGTGTGTAAGTTTTCAGGTGACGTGTCCTCTATTATGAAAAAGAATTTTTTCACCATTTGATTTAGAGCCTGTGTTTTTGAACAGCCAGGAGGAAAATGTAGGTCCTCCCTTTTAAGCAGTTTTAAGCAACTTCAGTGGATTTGTATACTATTTATGCAAATTAGAATCCTTATGGCTCAGATTTGCCATCCAGAACTAGGCACAACCTGATGCAATGGCCTGATGTTTTAATAAAGCCTGACAATATTTGTGTGCAGACACAACTGAGTAATATGAACAGTTCACTTTATTCCTCCTGTACTTTACCTTAGCAACATTTAGTAAAATTCCTCCCCTGGCTCATTAATGATGAAAATTAGTTTTGTTTTGGGCTTTTCTAGGCAGTGTCTCTGAAGTGTCTTCTAAAGTGGTTTGTGAATATCCCATTTTTTCACTAGTAATTTTTATGTGCATATAATATTGAACCATTTTGCTGCCTTTTGTTACTCTAATTACAGTGGCCTTACAGCAGCAGAAGCTGAGCTAATGTACATCAATGAAGTGGAACGCCTTGATGGATTCGGACAGGAGTTTTTCCCTGTGAGGGTATGTTACTGTATATTAGAAAAGAACCTCCGAATCAAATGATGCAGGAGTCTGTTGCGACCTTAGCCATGCATGCAAGTTATGTTTGTCCAAAAGAGACAGGGCTTGTTTCACTGTTCTGGAAGATGAATTGCCTGCTGGTGGTTCAAATGGACATTGCAGCATGAGGGTATCTTAGGCCTGTGGTGTTACAGCTCTTACACCAACATCCTTTTCGCAGGAGAGGTTGCTATATGCTAGGACTTGCTCACTTGGGAAGCAGAGCTACTTCCTGATTTTCTTTGAGTGCTGTCTGAGGAAGAGTGACTGGGAAAAATGAACTTCAGCACTGGTCTTTAAACCTTTTCATGCCTTTCTAAGTTGCCAGTTACCAAGCATTAACTTTACTTTTCCTTAATATCTTACATGTGCCCACAAGTCTTCCAGAGATTTAAAACGGAGTGGAGCTTTCAAGTTTGACTTTACATTTATAGTCGCTTTCCCTTTGCTGGAAGCCCCCTTCTGCCATAGTCAGTCTGCCCAATTTATGGAGCAGATGCCACCATGAAAAGTTGTGCCAAGAATCTGAAAACTGCTGTTACCACGATGACATGTTGCTCTCTGCTAACCAACCCAGACACCATAAATGGTGGACTGTTAGTGTGTTTTCTGCTAAGCAGAGCTGACCTGGTATTTAAAAACAGACTCACCCCCACACCAAACAATAAAGCTAAAGTCAAAGTTGATACTTCTGCCAATTTCAAAATTGGTGTGAATGGGAGGAGCTGAATGGTAAAAACCCCTCTACCCAACAACAGAAAATATGGAATGCTTACTGCCAATGAGTGAAATAAATATTTTCCTCAAATTGATTTGGATTTTTGTTGCATGCTGTTGGAAAATATTTCTGTGTTGGATATTGTTGCATGTCAGTAAGGTAAGTATGAACAATGGGCCCTTTGCAAAATTGCGGAAGGATGTTACCCTTCCATGGAAGAGCAGCATGCTGGCTGTACAGATAAATAGAATTGTGTTCAAAGGGATAAATGAGTGATTTCTCCTTTGTTCCTGTTAGAAAAATGCTATTAGAAATATGTTTGTCTTTCTTCTTTATAAATATTTGTGTGTATACATAAATACATGTATACATGTAAAAATACATATATTTTCCCCAGTATTTTCCCAGTCTCTTTGCCTTATAAAGCTGCCTCTGGGACAAGCCAGAGGAATGTGTAGTCCTCTGATCAGGCTGAACTGAAGACAGTTGGCCACATGACCTCTGCTGACTTGTAATATATGTGGAAGAATGCCGGTGTTTGCAGCACTTGGAATCAATGGATAGGCTGGGTCTTGAAAATTGGCATCCATCATTTGTTTGAGAGAGACCTAACAATTAGGTGTTAATAGTTAAAAACAAGTGTAGATACTCTGTTGTTGCCTTCTGGGGATCAGGTACCACAAGGCCAGGAGAGCAGCTCTAATCTGATCTATTAAAATGCAAAGACGCCTTATGGTTTCCATAATTTGCTCACGCATAGTGCAGTAACTTCTGTCATATCCTTTCTTCTAGCATTTCTTTTTAACTATGCTCTTTGTGTTAGCATGATTTTTATTTACTGCTTTAAGTTGTGAATCGATTACTCTGTATGCATGGGAGAGGGAGTTGGTTTTGTTGATAAATGTAGAAAAAATTCTTTGTGAGCAGCATGAAGTTTTCATAGTGAAAAAAAAGAAAAAGTAGTTTTAAGAAAACAGCTAATGGCACAATGGAACAGGAACTCATGGTTTTCAAACAGCAGCCTAAAAGGTGACAATGGGTAGGCACTTAAACCAGTAGAAAGTCTGGAAAACAGTGCAAGAACAGTAGGTGTTATGTGGTGCATGAAGGTGAATATTTAACCCAATAATTAAAAAACAATGGAGGATGTATTGGTATAGGGATACAAGTACTTTCTACAGTGTCATGCTTATGAACTACGACACAGAGCACTTCAAGGAGGAACAGTGAAGGGTATAGCTTTTGAGAGGGATTCCATCTCCAGGTGTGGCCTTCTGAAATCTCAACATGTTTTAACAGGTGACTGGAGAAATGATGTGAATGTGAAAGAGGACTATTGCTTTTGGTAGTCATATGGGCTCTAGAGAACTATAATCACAGTTATAGGGAATGTAGGGTATTATATAATATAATGAATGGTGTTTTTTGGTGTGTTGTCTGATACAGGAGAACCTTGGGCTCATTTAGCCTTTGTTTGTTTTCAGTAATCAAGAGAATGAATCCAGTTAAGTTCTTTGAAAAAAAGAAAATCAGAGTCCAGTCAGTGAAGTCTGTATTAGTCAAGGGTTAGTCCTGCATTCATCCTGAAGCAGAGCTTGTATGGTAGTTCAGCACGCATTTATATACATGTATTGGCCTGTTTCTTATTAAAATGAAAATATATCCTTTCTCTGCAGGATAATCATGGAAATGACATACATCTTGGTATTTTCTTCATGGGAATCTTCATAAAAAACAGAATTGGAAGGACAACTGTGATTTATAGGTAAAAACTAGGATTTTCTGTACTTTAAGTGGGTTTGTTTTCAGAGCTCCTTGTGTGGGGTTTATTTCTTTCTTACATATGTGACTTCAATAGTGTCAATCGTCTAAGAACCCCATTATTAGATTATGAATATTTGTGCAGCCAAAAAATAGTGTTTTATGAGCAGCCCTAATTTTTAGTCAATTGCTGAGGTTTGTATCAGACTTAAGCTGGAATGTCAGGGTTTTTTTTCCTTAAAAAGCCTTTCAGTGGTCATCTTCAAAAGTGTTAGGACTCCCTTTTCCATACAGCTAGCATTTTTCATATTTAACTTTGAGAATAAATTAGGTAACCCTTAACTGTGCCAGGTGACAAAGTCAAGAAGTTTCTTGACATCTAGAAGTGATAGTTGGTGCTGCGTTCCTTATTGTTTGGAAATGTGCACTTAAACCATCCTGCCATGACATGAAGAGGAATGCATGCTGCAAACAGAACAAACAAGTCCTTTCCATCCCCAAGGATTGCATGCAATGTACGCAAATGTCTGTCAGCTATTTGTAAGAAGATTATAACTCTGATCTTGGGTAACCTGACAATTACTTGGGGAAAAAAAAAAAAAAAAGATTGCAAACATAAAACCTGGTGTGCCTGGCCTGCATAACCATGCTATCAACTTAACCCCTTTAGGAAGAGCTGGCAATGGAAAAGAGTTGGAAATGGCATTTGAGGAGGAAGGGCACTATTAAAAACAATTCTATTACATGTTGCTAAAATCAATCAGTTAAAAATTGCCACAGTTCAGTATCATGTTTATCATTAATATATTTACAGTGTTTCTATTGTGTCTTCAAATGGGTGTTTATAAAGAGAACTTTTAACTCCTCTCCTCTGCATTAAGAGCATGACTTCCTTGTTTTCCCAACTAACTTTATTCACCAAAGTTCTACTGAAAAGCTTTCTCTTTCTCATAAAACAAGACAAATGTTGACTAAGGGATTCTTAATATGTTTGTGAAGTGTTCGAATGTACGTATTGGCAAACTACCACATTTTTTTTACTCTACAGGTGGAATGACATTGCTAATATAGCACATAACAAATCTTCAATTGTTCTAGAGCTGGTCAACAAAGAGGAGAATGTGCTCTTTCACACGGTAAGAAGATGATCTAATCAATATAATCAAGAAAGCTACTTATATAAAAAAGAAACCTTTAAAATTCCATTTTCCTGAAGGGACTCACTTACCACAAGCTCCCCTTAAAGTTCACATTTTACTTTAGGCGAGGAATGAAATTAACTTTGTTTAGCTACCAATATTTGTATTCTCTTCCAAGCATCCCAGAGTATACTATACTGAGAAATCTGCAAAAAACAAAGTGCTTGTTGGATGAAACATCCATAATGCCACACCATTTTTCATGCTGGGATAAATATAGCAGCATAAGCAGTTGAAGAAATTTGGCATAAACTACCATGCGTGCACATACTGGAACTCAGAGGGCTGCAGTGCTGTTCAGTGCTATTTAAAAGTACTCCGTATCTCCCTGATCCAAGGCCAGTATGTAAACTGGAACAGCTAGCTTGAACCATTTTTTTTTCTGTTGTTGTCCCTCCTCCCCTCCCACTGTGACTTAGTGGCAGCATGTAATGGCATGCCACTGTATTTCAGTAATTTAATGCCTTGAATGCTCTTGAGGGCACTAGGCATGTTCTTGGCAGCCAGATTCTGTACATGATGGGCCTTACCAGGCATTGAATTTTTAAAAGTCTTCTTTCTTTCTTTTCGGTAAAAATAATACAATGAATGATCATTTTTTTTTCTTTTTCTTTTTTTTTGTGTGTTTAAAGGATGATCTTGAAAATGCTAAATATATTTCACGGTTGTTCACGTCAAGACACAAATTTTACAAACAGAACAAAATCTGCACTGAGTGAGTATTCTTTCTTCAGAGTAGTTTTCTAACACCCTTCTCTGGAATTGCTCTGAGTTTTGGTGTCTCTTTTTTGTTTGGTTTTTTTTTTCCAGTCACTTATGTCAATAATTCTTATCCCGTTTCCCTTATTTTTTTTCTTGTTCTGTTTTAAGCACTAGCACGAACAGATAGTTGTAGATGAATTCTTGTTCTGGGCCTTGTGAGGCTTGATGTTCCTCAAGCAGATGAATCTGACTATCTTAAATTGAAGCTCTTGGTCTCTGCCATTCGTAACCCAGTATGTTAATATAAACTGGAGTGAAAGGTGACATATGTTAACAGGCCAAAATATGAATTGCAGTAGCATTTTGAAGATACACTACCCATCTAGCAGCTAAGGTCAATGGAAAACACAGGTTGTCATCTTCTAATTTGGGCAGTATATTTCATCTCCTTATGTGCAACAAACAAGTGAGGACATCTGGGAATGTTAATCTGCATAGCCATACTAGCATGGCACAGTAGAGACTGTAAATCTGAACCCAAACTCTCCATTAGGCTCTGCTTTGAGGGCATTTTAAGGAACTGGCCTGGAGCTAGTCGTCTCACACAGGTGGCCACATCTTAACTGAAGGAGTAATTCATGAGGCATTAGTTATAAGTCAAAAGGCAGTTTATTAGTTGAGTATATTTCATTTACAGCAGCATGCAGCAATTTTAATTTGAGATAGATTTTGCTTCGTGAAATTGGGATTTTGAGAAATCTTCATGATGTGTAAACTTTGAATAGCAATGAGAATGTCAATCCCTTTAAAAATTTATCAGCTTAGCTGGAAAGATATGAAGAAGTTCATCTCTATCAAAAGCTCTGTCAACTGCTCTAGTTATAGCTGGACATATCCTCTGTTTAGCTGAGTAATGCTATTTGTTGAAACATAGAGCAAAATAATGAAGAGAAGACTGAAAGGTCAAACTTTCTAATATTACATATGCACCTAGTAGATTATCATATGGTGTGTTAGAGTATGGAAGAGACCAATGAGATAAACTGCAGAGTGATCATTTCACTTATGGTAAAGAGATTGTTGATTAGATTTCAGATGATGTTTACAGTTCTCAGGAGGTGAGTGGGAGACCAGAAAAGGATTATTTTTTTTTACAGTGTATAATGCATTTCAGTATTCTAATACTAAATTTAATTTTGCTGATTTTAGAGGAAATGAAAGGAAGATACTGATTGTCTACCCCGTGACAGTCAACAAAGGAAAAAAAAGAATACTATAACTTGTCTTCTTGGAATATCTCCACTTTGAGGCTGTATATTGGGGTCAACAAAGGGGACTATTCTGTTACTGTTCGTAATCCAGACTACAGAAGCAATAGCTCTTGACAGTGTTTATTTCTAAACACTAAGTCATAAGTATGTAGGTACCCTGAACTGCTTTATATACAACTTACAAATATTTTGACTAACAAATACAGGGCCTGCCATGAGGTCACTGACTGAAATAACTGGAATTAAAATGCATTATTGCCATTACAACAGCTCTCCATCTTACCACAGTCTTATGTGGTATCAGATTATGTGTTAGAGCCACAGATATTTAAGATGGTGCGTTTTCTAGCCAAATAGTTTACCTGCCCTCTGTTAAAATGTTAGTTGTTTGGTTTCCTGTGTGCATTTCCTCTAATTGCACATAACATCATTCACCAGATCAGAAACTGTAAGAGGACAAATTCCACCTTTCCTCTCTTCACGTAAGCACTATATTTCTGCCTCCTTCAACTTGTTTCTTTCCTTTCCTCATTTTTTTTTTCCTCCTACAATCCTTTTTCATTCCACTGCACTTGGACACTCTAACATTGTTTGTGGCTATGATAGTATTATCTTAACCAGCTGCATTTTTTTCCTCCTGGTCTGTGCACATTGCTTTGGAGTGATTGATATAAATTTCATGCAATTTTCATTGTTTTAACGTTCACCTTAAGTCATCTGAGACTGTGCCTGTGTGCCTTATTCAGTTTTTGTTGCTTAAAAGACTTGTTTGATTCATTTTTAAACCAGAGCTTTTCTTTCTTATGTTTCCAAGTAAGCCAAATAGGTTAATGAACAGAAGGCATGTGTATTTTTTACCTGGAATATTCTCTGTATTTAGAGAAGGATCTGAATTATTTTCATTCATTCATATTTTTTAAAATCTCATTAATGATCAACATTTACAGATTCTTAATCTCTTGTTTTTCCCCATTCATTCATGAATCAGAATTAAAATATATTAGTCATTTTTAGTATTTCTCTTTCTTTTTCTTCCACAGGCAATCAAGTTCTCCTCCTCCTATCCGACGACGGCCCACTTGGAGTAGGTCATCCTTGGTATGTGCCATAGTGTGGTTGTTAAGAATGTCTGTATTATTTCTAATGTGGGTCATTGTGTAGGATGGAATACTTTCTAAATTTAAAATAAGGATTGCATTCTTATGCTATGGCTTCAGGTACAGCACAAGGGGAAAAAGAGAATTGCCTTCTATATTAGATACGAAAAATGGAAATCTACTTTTCTCAAAGGAAAAGCAGATCCTGCTGCCTCTCTTTGTTTTGAATGTAACAATGCAACGGTTTATTGTGGGGTTTTTTTGGTTGGTTTTTTTTTTTAAAAAAGCAATCTCAGGAAGATCAAGAGGAGGAATGTGTGCTCATCAATTAACAAGTGAACTGGGCGGCTAACCATTCATGTTGAACTTTCAACTGTTTGGGCTTTTTTCATTATTGTTTTGTTTACTTGCTGGAGCAGTTCTCATTGGGGAGAAAATATCTTTGGGCACATACCTATTCATTTGTCTTGTATGGTAATAAATCAGTAGGCATAAATTGGGAGTGAAGTGGGACCTTTGAGTGAGGCTCTGTCACTTCTCTGAGGATCATTTTCATTACACTTTATGCAGTTTTGGCATCATGATGAACCTATATTTTGTTAACTATTACTTTGAAGCCATTTTATACTGTTTCTTTTTCCTGTCAGCAACGTTAATTTCCCAGCAAAACCTCATCAGTGTGGATCTCATGATGGTGACATGTTTAAAAAAAAGAGTCTGAGTTCTCCTATAGTTGGATATTGACATTGTACAGACCTCCAGCTTCTCTGGTTTTGTCAGAAGAGGCAGATGGGCTTTCAAAAAGCACATCAAACCTGCCAATACCACCTCCAAAAAAAAAACAACAGCCAAACAAAAAACAAAAAATCCACAACAGAATAATCCCTAATTTCTTGCAGATACCTTCCATAACATTTGTCACAAAGAGAACTTTCTGCTCTAGATCTATGCATTTAAAATAGAAGTCACTTCTTCCTTTCTTTTCTCATTTGTTAGGCTTTCCAGTGTCTTTGTTTCAGGCTAAGCTCCGCTAATTGGGTTGTCAGCAGCAGGTTCCTTTGCCCAGATTGTTCAGTGAGAGTAGGGTTTCATACCCTTGAAAGTAATTTTTTGGGCAGAAATATATCCTACATTGTTTTCCAGCTCTGGCTTAGCACAGCCATTTTGGATGCAAGAATTCATGTTTCCTCAGTTTCGTTGATTCTCACTCCTTCTCCCCATTTACATACAAAATGAAAATTTCATCCCTTCCCCACCCCCTTTTCAGTAGCTGACTTGTGTGGTGCTCATGTTCTGCATGTGCATGCAAAGGTAAATGATTTGGTGTTTCTTTTTTGCCTTGGGCATCCATGGTATTTCTTAATAATTTGAACTACTTCAATCACCCTAGATGAAAAGCCCTTATTCCGCTGTTAAGGAAGACATATTAATGAGGAAAGAATGTCTTCCTTCTCTTGTTTTTATATCAAAGTTTGTTTTCATAAACCTTGCTCAGTGACACCAGACAGGACATTACAGTGCAGGCAGGAAAATGTGATTGCAAAACGCGTCAGTTTAACAGTGAACAAAGCTGGTGAATATGTCAGCTGTGATTTATTTAGCTGTAAATGATCCTGCTGATTTAATGCAGAGTAGCTCCCTGTGATACTTGTAGTGTTAAAAAGCTTGTTGTGGTACAGATCATTGGAGGAAGGCTCCAATTCATCATCTAGGGAATCCAATATTCATGTAATTTGCAGTTATTTTAAGTCCATATGTGCTCCTATTGCTTATGTAACAGTGTTGTAGGAACTTGATTTTTTTCCATCTCCTGCTTTTGCCCTGATTAGGTGTTTTGTTTTAATTCTTCAAGGGCAAGGGCTTTAATAAACTTTTGAAAAGGTTTAAGTGAGCTGGGAATTTGAATGTCATTTTGTGAAGTTGAGCTTAAAGCAATCTCAACTGGTCAGCTTTGGGCTCCATAACAAAATTTAGCAAACAATTTACAAAATGTCGTTCCCCATTTTGTAAAGAAATGCCAAGCCATGTGGTTTTGGCTGGATAAGAAAGAACGGTATTCAGTGGAAAGGGCATAGAAGCGTTTTTCCTGTTTCAACTGCAAAAACTGTAGTAAACAACGTTCCTAATGCTTTTTTTTCCACTTATGTTTTGGTTTCAGCCGAGGCAACATCCATTTATACTGCCTCCTATGCATGTCCAGTGTGGAGAACACTACACTGAAACACATAATTCACAAGGTACCTAGAATGTATATTTTTTCTTTAATGGACTTCAGTTTTCTGTGTATGCAAAGAAGCTCCTGCCTCTTGTGTCTAATGCTGTCATGGTCAAATGGGAGTTGCTGCTGGAGGAGAGCTAGCAGTTTTATAGTTAATGTTACAGCAAGTCTTCTGTTTAAAGTGCAATTTCAGTTTTCAAATTTCTCTAAAATGTCTGTACATGATTATATGGACCTTAAACTTGGTATTCCAGATCAGTGAGCTGAAAAAATAATTTCTAAAGGAAGTATGATGGGTGTGCTATAAGACAGTGCCAGCTGGGGCCAGGGAGTGAGGGGAAAAAGAGACAGCAAATATCTTAACTGTAGGAGAAATTGTAGTGTTTTGGTCATGAAACTATACGTTTAGATAATATTTTCTGCTGATTTTTCACCAACATTTGCCTGCTTTGTTAGCCTTACAGATTTAAGGAGAGTTAAGTATTTTACCGCTTCATTTGACAAATAAATTTTCTAAGAGGTTTTACCAGGTAACTTTGATCAAGGCTGGGAATAGAGCCCAGCAGCTAAACACCTTGAGTCTCACACCCTTAAGCACACTACCTTTCGGAATACATGTAGCCAGGTCTGTTAGACTACTTTCTTTGCAGTTCACATGTGCAGAATATGTGCTTTTTCTCTTCCCTCCAAGTCTTCATCCTGCCATTTATAAAACTATATATAATACTATATACCTCAAAACTATTGGTTGGTCTGAAGCAGGATTTCCAATTCCACAGTCCTTTGCTACTTCAAATCACAGTTTGGAGTGCATCAATAGTAAAGACAAGAATTTTTAAGATTACTATAGGCTAGCAGCACCAGATTTTTAAGGTGGCAGCAGCTATGAATCCTTCCAGGATGCTAAGAGAGGAGATGGCCCTTTATTTTTATATGTCACTACAGACAAAACCAGTTCTTCTCTTTCTCCTTTCATGTCTCCCACAAGGTTCAGAGCTACCATATTTTGCTAACTATTTAGAGTTTTTATGGAAGTAGCTTTGTTTTAGTTCTATTTCAGTGACCTAAGGATGCTCCCAAGACCAGATGTTCCCTACAGTTGTTGCATATTAAACTGTCTGCATAATCATTTGTGCAGACTGCATTTGAAGCTTTGTTAACGCTGAATTAGTCCATGCGTGTTAAAATTGTCATGTCTTTATCTCTGCTCTGCACAGATAGCATTTTCCATGGAAATGAAGAAACTTTCTACTGTAGGTCTCAGACCAGTTTGGACAGGTGTCCAATGGACTTCAGCTACTTGAATGGTAATGGACCCAATGGGAGCGTATGCAGTGCCCACAGCATGAACTCCCTCAACCGTTCACAGAACTTCATCCAGGCATCTCCAATGTCCTCAAATCTGAGCATCCCTGGAAGTGACATTATGAGGGCAGACTATATCCCCAGCCACAGACATAGTGCAATCATAGTACCATCTTATCGGCCAACTCCAGATTATGAAACTGTCATGAGGCAAATGAAGAGAGGGGTGATCCAGATGGATAGCCAAAGTCAGTCTTTGAGGAATCTCAATATTGGAAACACACATGCTTATAAGCAGGCAGAAGACCTAGTTTACAGTCAGCCTGAGATTCGAGAGAGACATCCTTATACAATTACGTATGGGCCCCAGGGCAGTAACTATAACAAACCTGTGGCCCCATCAGACCAAATGAACCCTAATAATACTGTGCAAAATAAGACAGCAGCTAGTGCTATATCGCACACTGTCAGCACACCAGAGCTGGCTAACATGCAGCTGCAGAGCAGCCAGAGTTACAACACTGCTCACATGTTAAAGAACTATCTCTTCAGACCCCCACCTCCGTACCCACGCCCACGTCCAGCCACTAGTACACCGGACCTGGCAAGCCACCGGCACAGGTACGTCAGTGGGAGCAGTCCTGACTTGGTCACACGCAAAGTTCAGCTCTCAGTGAAGACCTTCCAAGAGGACAGCTCACCGGTCGTCCGTCAGTCACTGCAGGAGGTCAGCGAGCCGCTGATGGCTGTGAAGCACCATGCAGCTGTGAACAAGCGCCATAGTTTGGAGGTCATCAGCAATATGGTACGTGGTATAGAAGCCATGGCATTAAAAACTTTAAATGCCCCTCTGCCACGCAGAAACACTTTGCGGGAGCAGGTGCAGCCGGAAGAGTCAGTTCAGATGGGGCATGAGGTTCAGCATGTTCCTCATTATCATCACAAAAAGACATTCTCTAACGCCACAATGCTGATACACAGCAGTGAAAGTGAAGAGGAAGAAGAAACCTCAGAATCTGTGTCACAGATAACAGCCCTCCATGAGAACATGGAGTATAGTGCTCAGCTGCAAGCTGCCTTGGCTAGAATACCAAATAAACCTCCTCCAGAGTATCCTGGGCCTCGTAAAAGTGTCAGCAATGGAGCCCTGAGGCAGGACCCTGTTAGTATTTCTGTGGCTGTAGCCAGGGCCAAGGCTATGAGGCCAGGACCTTCCAAAGCCATTAGTGTCTCTCGAACTGATCAAATGGCAATAAATGGTTCTTCGCTCGGGCCCTCTATCTCAGAGCCTGACCTCACAAGTGTGAAGGAGCGGGTCAAGAAAGAACCTGTCAAGGAAAGACCCGTGTCTGAAATGTTTTCTATTGAGGACAGCATTATAGAAAGAGAAATCATGATGAGGGTAAGTGCCTTACTCTGTTGCAGTGACTTCTTGGAAATGAGTAATCAAACAGATCAGTTTCCGTACCAGAATACTGTTAGATCAGTAAACTGTGGGGAACACGTGGGTGGGAAGATGTTGATTTACTTGAAGTTAGGAAATGTGATATCAAGTGCCACGTAAAATTTGGTTTCATGGGTCTGTATGGCCACCAAAGGAGCTAGTCCTGTGCATTGCTCTTGGGCTGGTCTGCTTCCCTCAATTGTGGTTATTCAGCTGCTGACCCGATCTGCAACTGATTCAGCTGATGATGCCACCACCCTGGCAGTTCCAGCCTGAGGTGGGTGGCAGACCATGCAGCAGGTGATAAGGAGGCTGATCCCAGAGCTCCCCTTCTGCCTGTGCAACTCCAACCCCTGCAGATTTGAGGACAGGAGGAGCCTGAAAGGTGTGTGTGGAGATGTGCAGGAGACTGTGTTTGCACTAGTATTTTCTTTTTTTTGCAGGGATATCAAGTATTACATAATATATTCCAATGTAAACTCTTGAGTTTTTCAAATGGTCTGTTTGATTGCCTTTCCTGCTACTTTATATAACATAGTTATCTGAATAAGACACCAGTAGCTATAGAATGTGGATTGCCATTTTTGCAGTTACAGAAAGCAAAGTGTGTGCCATGGCTTTTAAAAAAAAATATTATTTTTTCAGAATTCAGATATTATTAAAAAAAAAATCCTGAAACAAATTAATGACTCATCTAAATGGCCCAGAGCAGGAGAGAAATTGTTATGTACTAGATCAGTAACTAGATAGATTTAAACACTACTGTAAATTAGAAAAGCATTTCTAAACGTATGTTTAGCACTTCTTGTTTGTTGGTGATCCTTAAGCTGATGCAATGGTTAGGTATCAAACTTGGGCCACTAAGTTGTATCATAGAGACTGAATTTACTCCTTGCAGAATCTTGAACTCTAAATGTAGAACAGATACCTGACTAAAAAAAATTATCTTTCATGAATGAATACTGTAGACATTGGTGTAAGAAGTATAGATATACTCTTGATCTTCCGGGGAAAGAAAACATGTTGAGAAGCAGGACTCAAAGGATTTTAGGTTGGAAATGAAGGTAAGAAGAGATTAGAGATATTGTTTGTGTACTCTTCCCCTGAATAGTTTTTCAGATCAACCTTTGGTCAAAACGTTCTGCTGCTGTTGTTGTTTTTAAAGTAAAGAGTTGATTTCAGTGTAGATCAGGAGTCCTAATACATGCAGACCTTCTTTTGGTTGTAGAAATCACGTTATACTAATCTAATGGTAATTGTGATTGCATTGATCTTTCGAATGCAAGCTGAGGCCAGTAACTTAGGCAGAATTTTCTATTTTAGCATGTCTATTTTAGTCATACTAAGATCCCCAAACAAAGGAAAAGTAATTGCATTTCTCTCCTTTCTAGAAGTAAGAAAAGAAAGCAGAATGATTTTACATTTTTGTTTTGCTTTTCAGTTTGGTCTTTACTTGCTCTGGAAGATTCCAGTGCTGGGGAAAAAGCTTACAGGCTATTGAAAAGTCAAGCCATTTACATAGGTCTGAGGGCACTAAGACTCAGTATAAGAAGGTATAATGAGGGCAGCAGGATGAATTTAAAATTCATACTTGGATTCTCTGTGCTGCAGCGTAATATGATGCATAAATATGATAGATTATATCCCTCCCTAGCTGCTGTTATGTTTGGTTTCTGGGATCTGTGAGCTCATTTTTTAGTGTGAAATATATCACAGGTGCCATTTGAATCACCATAACAGCCGAATGCATCAGAAGGCTTCTCGCTTTAAGTATTACCATTAGCGAAGAGAAACAACTGCCCTGTGTTTTACTGTGTGTTACAATAAATTATTGCTTTTTAAAAGATGCCCCAGGTATCTTGGCTATGGTAGCACTGCTTTAACACAACAGGGTGATTCTTTGTGTGTCCTACATTCAGAATAATGTTTGCAGAAAAATGCTCGAGATTGTATTTGTGTGTCTTATGATGGCATGCAAACTGTATTATATGCTGGGATCGCTTCTTTGAAATTAAAATTCTGTGCTCATGTAGGAGCAGGCCTTTGAGGAATAACAGGAAGAATAGAGGTTGTATTTGAATTTACGATGCTAATGGTGATCATCTGCATTCCTTGGCCAGAGAGTTGCAGATTTTGGAGATTAAAAAAACATTCCAGCATTTTACTGGCATTATAAATAATCACACAGAGATGAAAACGTGCCTTTTCTTGCCAAAAGAATCTAGAAAAGCAGAAGATGGCAGGCCTGGAGGCCCAGAAGAGGCCCTTGATGTTGGCAGCACTGAACGGACTCTCAGTTGCTAGGGTTCCAGTGCCGGAGGACAGCCAGGATGAAGTCGCCAAGGTGCCAATGGATGAGAGGGTAAGATGGAACCTTATGAAATGTTGCTCATTCACTTTGTTCCCAGCAGCATTAACTTTCTAAAATATTAAATTTTATTTAAAAGGTGAAAAAATTACCTTAAAAATTTTCAGAGCCATCAATGGGAAAAGTCTGTGGTTAACACTGGTGTGTCTTTGGATGCCCTTAGAAGTGTTACATGCCTTGAACATTTACTGAAGTAGGTGAAAATTTAGACTGTTCACTGTTTAACGTGACCATAGAACATTATACCAGATCACGCTGTAAATTTAACGCTTTCCACATTTTTCATTTCATCAGGTAGTCTTTGTACAGTGATCATCTGTAGATACCATCTTTCATGTTCTGATACAACTAAGGAGTTCAGTTAATGTCTCTAATGGGATTATTACTTTTTAAAAAAAAAAAGATATTTGCTTCCTGATGTTTGGGCATGCGGGTGTGTGCATGTATGTGGAATTTCAGAAATTAAAAACAGTTGCTGCCATTAAGATTTGAGGGACATATTTGCAAATTATCTTGCTGACTTTCCAAATAGAAATTTGCAGCTTTGTATTGTCTGGTATGCAGACAGTGGGACTTAACCTCTGCTTTACATGTGTGGAGTTCTGCTCAGCCACAGAAATTCCCCATGTGCAAGTTAAGGAGTATTTTGAAAATATGGACCACATCACACTCCGTGCAGTGTGATCTTCCTAAAAAGATAAATTTAAAATAGTTTTACAAGTATCTGTTGTGGAGAAATCACATATAAATTCATACTGAACCAGAATTTTATTTAGCATGGTTTTGCTTTTTATGGTGTCAATCTTGAAAAATGCGGAGGTGGAATGTAAAGTTCTAAAATTTGCTTGTGGTTTCATTCAGTAGAAATAAGTGTGTCGTGTTTCCTCAGATAACTGTAACTGAAAAAAAAAGAAGTGACTAAGAGAATGCTATTGCTACATATTGAAATTCAAAGAACTGATGGGTGGGTCTAGTGATAAACATTCTTTCAGGAGGAATTAATGGATTGATGTTCCTGTTTGCTAAATTTTAGTGCAAGATCTTGAAGAGGAAGTTGGAAGAGGGCATGGTGTTTACAGAATATGAGCAGATTCCAAAGAAAAAGGCAGATGGGATCTCCACCACTGCTGCCTTGCCTGAAAACACTGAGCGCAATCGCATCAGAGAGGTCATACCTTATGAGGAGAACAGAGTAGAGCTGGTGCCAACCAAAGAAAATAACACAGGCTACATCAATGCTTCACACATAAAGGTAAAAGCTTTCTTGAGCTTTGCTTTGCAAATGAAGATATGTTAAAGCTTTGTTTGCATCTCTGGATGCACAGCAGCATTTTCTGTAACTCTTGAAGTTCAGAAAAGCTTAGTCAGAATGCGTCATTGTACCTTTGTGTCAGTGTGGGCTACTCTGAAGTCCCCTGTCAACTAACATGCATGATTTGATTTATTTGCTAGAGAATGGGAAGTCATTTTGAAGAGGCATCCTTAGTTTTTTATGCCCAACTCTGCTAGATGGTCGGGCAATGTCACTATGCTATGTTTTTCACACCTTGTGAAAATGCATTAGGTCAGCCTCAATACCTCAAATGGAATACAGTTGTAATGACTCCGTACCTGAGAGGAAGAGCAGCTAAGTGCAGGGCAAGATGCTGTTACTCCTAGTGAAGAATACGTTCAGTTTCCACCACTGGAAGTTTTCAATAGAAGCAAATAGAGGCAATCTTTTCTACTTGGCCACTGGGGGACTGCCAACATGCAGAATGTGCCCTTGCAACTGACAGGAGCAGCCTGAAAGAAATACTCCATAAGGTGTGACTGAAATATTTTTTCCGTTTACTAGCAGATAGGATACAATTTTTAAAAATCAAGGGTATGTACCTCCATGTATGCACTTCCATGTCCAAAGAAAAAGTACACTGTTGTGCATAATGTATATTTATGTGACGCTGCAATTATTTATATAAATAACATATTGCTCTCTCTTTTATCATGAGAGTTGAGTGATAAAAAAAGCGTTTTATGCATGTGTTGTTAGAGAACCCCTTACTAATGAGATCCCTGTCTCTGATTGGATATTGCATTAGACTTCTGTATTTCAAAATAAGTTTTTATGAAGCTATTAGGATTTTTCTTGTTAATTCAATGTAGAAATAATTTAAGATGTAATCTGGCTATTACTTTTAAACATGACCTGTTTTAATAGTGAACTATCCCACTGTGACTGCAATGATTGTTTCTCCTTTAAGCTTCCCATACTATTTGCAGAGTTCTTTGTTGGCTTTTTACCCTAAGAGAAGTAACAGCACTCTTCTCCCTCAAATGACAGATTCTCTTGTCAGAGATGACTATGCTTTTTCTCATTGTCAGAATTCACATGAAAAAGAAATAATTCAAAAGTAATAAATAACACTTCCTGTTAAATTAATATTTTCCTGGAGTAAAAGCCTTTTAAAAGGTTTAAAGAGGCTTGCTGGCCTTCTTGGTTGTGATTTGCAGGGTTAAATCGTGTTGGTTCAAAACAATTTCTGAACCAAGGTTCTGGCAGATTATCGCTTTTCTACATAGCCTGGTAGGTAGCAGATACTGAGTTTTTGCATAATCAGATGTTGCTATGATGATGGATTTCTGAGCCCAAAAAATTTCATCTACTTTGTTAGGAGGCCAAAAAAAAGAGATTCCTAACATAAATTATGCCCACAAAGCAATACTAGCCAGAAAAGAATTTTCCCTGGCCAATTTTGAGTCCATATTTTACCTTGTGTGTCAGTGTTGGACATGCATACATGTCACATTCATAAAGCACCCAGGAACACATAGAAATGTTTTAATGTCTGGACCTGGTCCTTGCCAGTATATTCCGCTTGCTCTTACAGTAGCGCATATGGAAGCCAAGCAGATGTGCTTTTGCTTAGGAAGTAAAATCGCATCTGTGAAATTTACTTGAGTAGCACAGAATGTGTGTGTTTGCAGCCCAGTATTCAATTTTTAATATCCTGTAGTCAGGGCATTAGAATGAAGTAAACATTCCAGGCATCCCATTCCCTCTAGACTATTTATGGTCCTTTCATATCTTGTGCCAGGAGGCTGGATATTTGGACTGGAAGTCAATAAACAAAGAAAACTCCTCTATCATCCTGATAAGATCCATGCCTGGAGGATTCCAGCTCTGTCTGTGAGCCCTACAGTTTTACAGTATTTCTCTGCCTGTTTACCATTGACATTTTCTGCTTAGATTCTAAGATTGTCATCTGTACCAGAGAGATAAATTATGATTAAATTTATGGATTAAACAAAAAGTTCACAAGATTATTTCATCTGACTGAGTCAGGTCAGTATTAACTGAAAAAGCTCAATAATACGCCAGTACTCATCACTGCAGGCAAGCATGTAAGTGCAAACTGGCACAAGTAGGAGGTGCTGGGTAGTACCGTGCAGTTTATATTCATTCCCACCTCGTAGAAGAACTTAAGTTTACCTGCATTAGTCTTGCTGATTTTAACCAACATTCATAGAGGAGAATTCTGCAAATTATGAAATAAGAAAACAAGCTGGTGTTCAGACTTGAAAACCATTTTCAATGGAGTGAAAAAATTGTCATCATACAAATGCAATGCTAGGTACATGTGTAAAAAGCCAAGTAACTTAGCTTAATGCACAGATGTTTGCATAACAAATAAATAGATTCTATTTCTGGAAATATATTTGAAGACCTATACCTTAAATACAGCATAAGCTTAAACCTGTCAGTTATTGATCGTTTCTTGTAGCGATGTCCACAAGCACCTTGATATTTATGGTTGTGTCAGCATTTCTGTTGTAAATCTTCTCAGGGATTTATAACTTTGTTGTGAGAAGTAGCTCTGGGCAAACATGTGGAGTTAGGAGGTCTTAGCCTGAGAAGGAAAAACATTTTAACTTTCCAAAATAATTAGTTCATCTAGGCTTGCTTTCTGCTGGCAAGCACATTTTAAAATGATATCTAGTAGCTCTGGAAGTGGTTTGACTTTTTACCTGAAATATTGGAAAAAAAAAATTTTTGTATAAACATTTCTTAATGTTTAGCAAATAATCTGTCATAGAATAATTTTTTTACATACAAATGATTTTTTTTTTAACTGCCTAAGCATGAAAACCTGCCTCAGTCAGGTGGGTGATGCAGTGTTTTATACTGGTTAACTCCAAGGTACTACTGGGTCTATTCAGGGCACTAGATAATTTATAGTGTGTAATTCTGTGTTAGTGATTTAAAGATAATTTCATGACATATTTTCATGAAAACAGACAAATATTTCTTCAAGATCTGGTTAGTAATCCTGCTATATATTGGGAAATAGACTTGCATGGCTATAGCTTTAAATTATTTTATATTTCACGTGGCATTTGAAACCCGTTTAATGTGCTCGATTCACTTTATAGTAGTTTGCAACTTCTGAACAGGAAAACCCAAGATGAGTGAAGAAGAGTAACTTGAAGCCTGTCTTGATCTCATCGCTAGCTGGCAACAGGCCTATGCAAGCTCTGTGTTATGTACAGTGTGGGTGCATAACTGCATCCTCTGGGAATTACTTTGCCAAATCTTCAATAGTGATCAGTGTAATAAGAGTCTGTTTAAGAAACTGGTTTTTGCCTGAATGGAAAATAATTGAGGAAGGCCCTAAACAGCAGAGACCTTTAGCTTTCCTTGTGCAAAATGTCATTTGTGTTCAGGCTTTCTACACCACTCTCTTAATATGCAGCAGTGCAATGCCTTTTTAATACATGTAGAAACTTCTTCTGGTGCTCAGTTTTTCTGTTATCATGGGTCTGTCACAAGCCCAAGGAAGTCAGTCAGCTGTTTAATTGTATTTCAGCCATATCAGAAATGGTGCCTCGATTGAAAAAAAAAAAAAGTATGATCCAGATGTAATGGCAAGCAAAATAGATGACATTTTGCTCAAAGACTTAGGTTTATGGGCATCAAGAAAGGACTTGGAAACACCAAAGGTTGTGGAATCATAGAATAGTTATGGTTGGAAGGGACCTTTAAGATCATTTAGTTCCAACCTCTCTGCCACAGGCAGGGATACCTCTCAATAGATTGGGTTACCCAAGGCCCCATCCAACCTGGCCTTAAACACCTCCAGGGATGGGGCTTCCACAACTTCCCTGGGCAACCTATTACAGTGTCTTGCCACTCTCATGGTGACAAATTCTTCCTAATGTCTGGTCTAAATCTGCCCTTCTCCAGCTTTTATTCATTCCCACTTGTCCTGTCACCACAATGTTTTATGAATAGTCCCTCCCCAGCTTTCTTGTAGACTCCTTTCAGGTACTGGAAGGTCGCTATAAGATCTCTTTGGACCCTTCTTTTCTCCAGGCTGAACAAGCCCAACTCTCTCAGCCTGTCCTCATAAGGAAGGTGCTCCAGCCATCAGATCATCCTTGTAGCCCTCCTCTAGAACCATTCCAATAGTTCCATATCCTTCTGTTCAGGGTTCCAGAACTAGACACAGTACTCCACATGAGGTCTCAAGTACTCCAGATGGTGTCTCACTGTTCTCTCCATTTTGTCAGATTAGCTCTTAATGAAAGGATGATTCTTGTTCAAAATTTTGAACAAAAGTGGAAGAACAAAGAAGTAAAGGTTTCATTGTGGTCTCCTTTCTTTAAAGGGTGGTTCTGGTGCAGATGCTGCTGAGAATTTGGGTGCTGACTGTATTTATCTTTTTCCCTTACTCCCAGGTGACTGTAGGTGGAGAGGAGTGGCACTACATTGCTACCCAAGGGCCTCTGCCGCACACGTGCCACGACTTCTGGCAGATGGTGTGGGAACAGGGGGTGAATGTTATAGCCATGGTCACAGCCGAAGAGGTATGTAAAATCTGGGAGTACAGTTCTTTCTGATGTGAGCAAATCTCTTGTTATCATCACTTCCCACACCAGTAACCTGTTTTTTATATCAATAACAATTTTTCCTCTTAACTCTGTTTGAACATACGCTTGTACTGCTATAATACTGTACTTTGCACCTTTCTGATCCTGGGGTTGGCAAGTAAACGAGTGAAACATACAGAGCTCCCCCTTCCCCCTGCTTCACTTCAGCTTGGCCAAACCATTTCCACTGGAATGTGAGAGTGCTGAACTGTCCCTGGTTAAAATGACACAGGCTTCCACCCCATCCAAGGACAGTTCTGCATACCATCATTCTTATCAGCTGAAAAGAGACCAGAAGCTGTTGTTTCCTTAGAAGTGTCCCTGTAAAAAAAAGAGATCTTTTTATTCTTATGCCAAGCAAAACAGTTATTTCTATTGTAATCCAAGAACTATGTGCTATGTTATAAAAACTGGCACACATTGGTAACTAACACTGCGTTCTGCTCTGTGCCTGGTTGGTTTTAGCAAACACAGGGCATAGTACATCAAGGCACTTTTCAATTCCAAAGACTGTTCAACAACAGATACTTAGAAGCAGCTGAAGAGAATCTTCTTCCATTTAAAGGAAAGGCTTCCTCATGAGGGGAATTGTAGGGAGTAGCTGGCTTTTGTCACAAGACAAGAGCTAGTTCTTCAAGCATTTTTATGCTTAGGAATACTGTATGTCTAAAAGTTTTAATGGGTATTTTCTTTACTTTGTGGGCTTCTCCTTCCTCTTCCAGTGATTTCAAATAAGAGTACTTGGCTTATATGCAGAATTTTATGACTTCTACTTGTAGAGAATTATAATTACAGGAACTAATGGTTATTTTTTTTTGTTTATTTGTTTGTTGGTTGTTTGGTTTTTAAGGAGGGAGGAAGAAGTAAGAGTCATCGTTACTGGCCTAAACTGGGCTCTAAGCACAGCTCAGCCACTTATGGGAAGTTCAAGGTGACAACTAAATTCCGCACAGACTCTGGCTGCTATGCAACTACTGGTCTGAAGGTCAAGCATCTTCTCTCAGGACAGGAGAGGACAGTGTGGCATTTGCAGTACACTGACTGGCCAGACCATGGGTGTCCGGAAGAGGTCCAAGGCTTTTTGTGTAAGTTTTCTTTTAACTTGCAAGATAAAATACATTGAGGGAAGGGTTGCTTACACTGATTCAGTTCAGTGCAGCTAGTTATACTGGGATTGGTCTTAAATGGTTATTGCTGTAGCTTACAAAGCCCTCGACTAGGTTGTACTTAGCTGCAATTTGGAGTTAAAAACAGTGGGATTCAAGAGGTAGAAGCTAAGGTGATTGAACATATTGGTCCTGAAAGACCTGACCTAACAGGAGAAAAATCAGAGGCAGCAGCAGTACTAAAGACTTGGATACCTCTGCCTCTGCTGGTGGATCTGTCAGTATAAGTTATTGCCACTTCTGAGCTACCTAATGAGTGTAGGAGATGCTAGGCTGCACACAAATGTGATTAGAGGCGCCTGGGTGAGAGAGGTTTAGATGTTAGTGAAATACAGCGTAACTCCTGCAGTTTTACAGGAGGCCCTTACTGCTGACAGTCAGCATTTAGTAGTCCAGATGCATTGGACTTGTCACAGAAGAGCAGAGGGCTCCATCATATGGAAAGTAAGTCTAAAATTGCTGCTGCCCTTCTAGCTATGTGTACCCAGGTGATGTTAAGGGTCTTCCCAATTAAATATGGTCCTGGTTCACGCATTTCTGAAAATACAGCCATTATGTTAATCTCTAATGAGTTAATTAATCTGTAATAAGTTCCTGCTTCTTACCAAGTAATAAAAGCTGCCATATTAAGTAACAGGAATTCAACCATTATTTAACTAAAGCCACAACTCTGGCACTGCGGTAGAGCATGCTGCAGAGATCTTTATGTTACCACTCAAGGAATCTGTACATGGCATACTTGATGGATTGGAGATGCCTGCCCTCTTAATTCCTGAAAGCTTTGCAGCTGCAGCAGCATGGTTCTCTCAGCCAGGCCCGTAAGTTCCACTTCAGTCTTGACACAGCTACAGTCCTTTAGTGATCCACTCTCCTTTGTGTGGTATGAGCTTGGTGTAAATAACATGTTCTTCTCTTCCCGTTTCTCTCATCAGGGCAGAAAAGAAAAAACACACTTCAGCTTTGGCAAAGGAGTGCCATGGCATCTGCCTTTAAGGCAAAGCTATTGCCCAATTCTTTGTTTTATATTTTATTTTCCCTGCCAACTCATGTAGCTGTGGTTGGGCATGACAGTAATTGGAACCCAATTGTCCCCATTTCCCCTGTCCCATTGTTTGCCACCACGTACAGTCACATTTCACTCTGTGTATTAAAATGCAGCTTTTCTGATGTTGGTAGGCCTTCAGCCGCAGCCTTCCTGTGTGAAAAAGACTGCTCAGGCTTCAGTGACACGACAGCAGGAGACAGGGCATGAGAGTATGGCTCAGCTTTTATTTTCCACTTTAACTGGTGGGAAGCAAAGTGTTTGAGAGTTATGAACCTGGATACATCTTTATGGGTGAGGTCCATCATCATTGTCGTGCATCTGTACTATGCTGGAAGGACATTTAGAGGTCGGAGTTGGAGATGTACTTTATGGTGTGTTTATCTAACCAGGTGAGCTTCCAGTATGTAAGGTTCTCTGTGTGGTTTGACAGTGGAATGCATTCAACAACACTGGGACAGCCACACAAAGCAAGTGTTCTGGGTTCATCCACTTTCTAGAAATGGCTTCAGGGAAAACAAAGACAGTGAGTTCCAGAAGGTCTCATAGTTGGTGAGAAACATCCTGAGCAGAGAAGTAAATGAGACTGTGACTCACTCTAGAAGGGAGAATGTAGGGAGGGGAGAAACGAGGCAGATGGATGCTCCCTTCCCATCTGATATTGGCCTTGACAGTCAGTAGTTTCAATGGGACTTAGCTGTTGTTTTGATCCCAGCCTGTTAATAGCAGGAATTGCTGTAAGTAATGTCTAGAATCATCTGCTTAGGGGACTTGGAGATTTGCGGAGGGGAAAACAGAATTTAATATTTTAAAAGAACTATTTAATTTAAAGGAGTAGCCTCCCAAGTAATAATGGGCACCCAGCTGGTACTTGCTGGATGCAGCGCTGTGCAGTGTACTCTGGCCAAAATAATTAGTATGGTGTAAAACATGTAAATTACTGCCACTTTGACAAAGAATGAGTCTTCCATATTATTTGTTCCCCAGTTTTTATATTTGGACATATAGATGGTTGCAACCTTGTCTTGCATTTTATCTTGCAGCTTACTTGGAAGAGATACAGTCAGTGCGTCGCCATACCAACAGTGTGTTGGACAGCAGCAACAACTGCAACCCTCCTATTGTGGTTCACTGCAGCGCTGGGGTAGGAAGGACCGGAGTGGTTATCCTAACAGAACTGATGATTGGGTGCTTGGAGCATAATGAAGTAAGTCAGCTTCTTTCTCAAGACAAACCCCAAGCTCATTTCTTGTCTAACAAACCACATTTCTGAGGTTAAAATTAGAAGGAATTGAAATACTTTGTTTCTATTACCTTTGTGAGACAAGGACCTCCAATCATAGAATTGTTAGGTTTGGAAAGACCTTTGAGATCATCAAACCCAACTGTACCTGTCCACTATTAAATCATATCTCTAAACAAACAGGGATATACAACAGGCAGAGATTTCTCTCCGTAGTTTACTTGTATTTTTCTGTTGAGTTGATGTTACGCATTTTTTTAATTAGCATTATTTTAATACATTCAAAATTAGGGCTTTCTTCATTCTTTTATTAATTTAGTCTAATTCATACCTGGATTCAACTAACAATATGGAGAAAGTGTGTTTACAAGGACTACCTGAGAGAGGCTAGAGAATAATGTTGGCTTCTGTGCTCTATAAACTAAAGTTTTCTACTCTCTAAATTCTCTCTTCGGACTTCCTCCTCTCTCTTGCATTGTCTGTACTCTCATCTGGAGCAACACTTAACTGTGTATTAAGAAAATGGTGTGTGTATGTTGTGGGAATAGGGCTTTAAGAACTACAACCATCACTACAAGACTAGTAATACAGTCTGGAGTTAAGACTCAGAGAACCAGCAGGATAACCATGTGTAACAACTTGCTCTTCATTTGTGTCTTGTGTCACTGGGGAATGGTCTGGGAAGTACATCACATGTTGAATAACAATGTGCCACAAAGTGTCAATTCAACAGCTACTGAAAGTGGGGATTTATATTGTCAAAGAAACAACACAAAGACCAAAACCTCTCCTAGAGATAAGAATTCATCAAGAGTGGCAAATAGACATTTATCATCCGCCCTTCTCATTAATCATCCACTGGATGAGTTGCTTGAAATGCAGGACTGGATGTACACACCTGAATGTATTTTTAAAAAATAGTGATGCAAAGAAGTAATTTTTTTTAAATTATTATTCTGTACTCTGTTATCTCCCTTCAGCAGCTTGTCATTCTGTAGTCACAATACCACCTAGTGATCCTGGGCTCCATTCAGCTGAGATTAACTTTCTCTAGCTGTCTTTGGCCTTCACTAGAGATGAAGCCGTCCCGTGGATTTGTGTCATAATTTACACTTACTTTTTATTTGGGAGGTGGGATAAGTGGGGAGGAAGAGGAAGGAGCTGGCCTGGACAGAGGGGACCCACAAATATGTTCTTTGGGAATCCTGCAGCCTTCCTGCACTGGCTGCTGTTTAGTAACAACTGCTGTGTGGGGCAATAGCTCTGATTCTCAAGCCTGCTTGACTTCTTTCCTAACACACTGGGATCTAGAAGTGACTGCTTCTGTGGTTCATGCAGCAACCATGAAATTTCTGCAAGAAATAGGAAGCCTGGATAAAGAATGGTACCTGAATTGCTTGTGAGCATCATTGTAGTTGTGTCTACTTTACAGTAACCTCTCTATGCTAGTGGTGTGCCAGGAACAAACACTAAAAGTTGAGCAATGTTTTGGCCACCTTACTTTGTCTGTGGTTTACAGAAAGTACTTATTTGACAAAGAGTAGTTGAGTACCAAGTGCAGATAAAGGCCGTACTTGAACATCTGAGCATGGGGGTGAGCCTTGACATTCAGAAGAATTCTCATCAACTTCACTAGGAGCTGATGGCAGTGCTCAGTAATAAGGGATTTCTCTGATGTTGCTTAATTAAAGCATTCTTTTGTCTGGATTAATGGTGGAAATAATAATTAATTTTAATATAAAAGACAACTTTCCTTAAGGGCTTTGTTGTTCTAGATTGTGCTAAATTAATATTTTTTGTTTGTTACAATATAATTAAAACCAAAATCTTAAGATTCTGTTATTAGTTAAGCAGTAGGTTTTCAGTTTGTGACAGAGATTGCATTCTGCACAGAGAGGGTTCCTTTTCATGCAGCAATTTTAATGGTTTATTTTGAAGTCAGAGTAATTGTATTTTTTCTGCAGTAAAATGACTACTCAAAATATTTTATTCTTACGAGTTGATAGATTTCCCCAGAAGTGTCCTAGTATTAATATCGACATTTTAGCAGTGAATGAAAAAAGTGGGGGGGAGGTTTAAAATACTTATACAGACCATCTTGGAATGTCTGCAACAGCGCTGGAACTAAAACCAGAACTCTTGTGATTCTGGGAGTTCAAGTGTAGGTAAAAAGCCATGTTTAATGAAATTCTGTACAGCTTAAGTCACTCTGGGTTCTGGGCTGGTTGAGTCTAAAGTTGTGTATCTCATTGCAGGGATATAGTTTCATTAACTTGCTGTATCATAAATAATATTTCACATCATTACGTGCTTACTGCTGTAGACACATAGGACAAGAAAGTAATTGAGATCCTGCTCCACAGGCTTCTGGTTTGGTCTTGGCACTGGGACATTAACTCATGATTGCAGCTGCAGTGCATTTTCAAAGGGGAGAGCTTTTAGTCTGGGGGTCAGAAATAGGTAGCATTTTTGTTTGTTCTTTTTTTTTTTTAAATGCCACCTAAGCAAAGCATTACATATCTTTTTTTTTTGACATATGCATTGCCATGAAGGTGAGTTTGAAGATTCTTGCCTGGAGTGAAATACTCAGTTAACTACAAATAGTGTTAGGTAAGTCAAAGCCTCATCCATTTTGAGGAGGTGCACAGATCACTATGTGCCCAGTAAAAATCAAACAGCTGTCAAGAACTGAACTGCTGGAACAGGAACATGCAGGTTGAAGCTGGCCTGCATTTCTGCTGCAGTTGTTCAGGTGAGATCAGATTCTGCGTGACTCTGCTCAGCAAGGACCACGTGGCTTTTGTAAACCAGATCCACAGGAAGGCTTTGTGAGTTAGTTAACTGGAAGAGCTTATGTTTTCTTTTGCACTTGTATGAAAATAGTATGACATGATTCATCACAAATCTTTGTTGGCTCTCTGGAGATGACCTTTTATAACAGCTTGTTGAGGTATGTGGCAGAATATTTAGCCTTGTTTTCAGAAAGTGATAACCTGTGAGGGCTTGCTTACACAGAATGGACATTGTGTTTTATATACATGGACAGAAATTGATATGCAGCATGATTTGAAACATCCCAGGAAACCACCAGTGTGCATGGAAACAGACTCCTTGCTCAGATGGGCATCCAAGGGTTAGCAGCAATCTTGTTTCTCTGTCCATTTGTCCAGAGGTTATGCTTGTAACATTGCTCATCTTAGGCAAAAGACTTCCTAAGTTCCTTTTTGTTTCTGGAATGGCTAACTGCTATTACAAAATGCAGTTTGTGTCGCCTGACAGATTAATTGTTCTTCAGTTTTATATCTTGAACTGCTTAAGAGCTTCCTTGAAAGGAGCATGTATCTTAGTGCTTGTATTTACTGCTGGCATAGAAAATTTGTATCCTTCATCTTGGGTCATATTACAGGATTTTTGAATTTGAGCCTGACAGGCTGAGCTTCATGGCTCAATGACTTCAGAAGAGCTCCTCATGTACCTGTTGTAACACATAAAACACCATAAAATCATAGGTTGCTTGCTCCCTAAAAGCTAGAAATACGATGGTAACAGCTAATTAAATTTGCAGTGATTTCAAACACTTTATCTTATGGGCCTCTGTTTCATGCAATTCATCTGTTGTTTTTTTTTTATTTGAACTATTATAGAGTGCATGTGCTCCAGTGTGCTTAATAGGGTTAGAGATGTTCTTTCACAGTGGAACTCCTGACCCATCCCCATTTCCTGTGCTTTAGTTTCTGTTACAGAGCATTTTCAGGGCACTTGAGTGAATTTGTTTTGAATGAAACTAAGCTGGAAGATGCCCTTTTGGAGAACACCTAATATGTCCTGGCTGCTAGTGGATGTTCAGTAGATGACAACAGACCAATGCTGAACCAAAGTGCAAACCATGTACTGTGGATAGTGGGTCCTCATTTCACTTTACAGATGTATTTCTTCTGGAACTTTATTTCCTAGCATAGGCTTTGTTGTGGGAGAACAGGGTTTCTGAATCTTTTGATGACAGTGAGTTCCCTTCTCGTGTAGTGGAAGGGTCGGTATATTTGCCTACACTTTCATTTTGCCTAAGGAACTTTTGTTATCCTGATGCTGACTTGCCTTTTGAAAAATGTCTATGAATGAGTTTGATCATGGTTCAGAGCATAGTGTGTAAGTGGAAACAGGGCTTGTTGTTGCACTCAGTGGTAGGAGCCTGAACAGAACTATATAATCTTGGCTCTTTCATATGAGGCCTTCCCAATATATGAGCCTTTTGCCTGAACTAATATGACATATTAGTTTGTTTAGCTGAGTTTAAAAATACGTACATTGGTCCAGAAAAGACTTCAAGGAGGAGAAATCTTTTATTATGTGTTCAGTGCATGAGAGGAAATTGGTGGCACAAAACTGGAAGACAAGAGTCTTTAGTCATCTGCCCATTTACATCAGTCCAGAAATTCCTGTAAGCTTTAGTGGGGAAGTAACCTTTATATACTACTCTAATGTCCCTTGAAATAATTCAAAAGCTGGTGTATATACATTGTTGTATTTCACTACAGTTGGTTAAAATTCATTACATTATAGAACTATAATACAGTTCGCTATGTCAGGTAACTGATAATTGAGACAATAATTGTTTGATTTAATGAACCTACATCCTTAAGCTTTTTTTTTTCCCCCTTTGCTTTGCAGAAGGTGGATGTTCCTGTGATGCTGAGACTCCTGCGGGAGCAGAGAATGTTTATGATCCAGACCATCGCCCAGTACAAGTTTGTCTATCAAGTGCTCATCCAGTTCCTGCAAAACTCCAGACTTATTTAATCTTTTCAAATATCCCAGACCCACATTTGTGGATCTGATTGAACCAAGGGGAACTGCCGTGACAACACTGTGTGCATATATTGCACTTTGTAAGGTTGTCTTGGAAGTAAGGAATGGTTGTTCTTTACTACTCTCCAGTGCATTATTTTATACAAGATATAATTTATTTTTCTTGGAATAACTTGTGAATTACCTTAATAACTTGTAAAACTTATAGTGACCTTTGAATTGAATGACATTTGACATGACTGGTCTGCATTGTAACATGTCCTTAAGGAAAACAGTCCTTTGTAAAGGTAGTTTACTGGCTTCTATTTTACTACACAGCTTTTGAAATGAACAGTTACTTGGTGGTGGGCTTCTTCTCATGTAAGAACACTTTGTACCCAGATATGTGGCTTCCGTGGTATTTTTACTTTGTAAGATCTGCTTTGTATGAGTGGAAGCTGAGGGGGACACATTCCTGGAGCAGGGACAGTCAAGTGTCTGCACATGCAGCAAGACATGTTACAGAGGGTTCAAACACAGGACGTTGTGAGGGCAGAGTTTTGGGTGCTGAACTGTTCAAATTCCACAAGAATGGTTTTGGATTAATCCTTGAAAAAAGCAATATTGGATCTTTTAAATGAGGCCTTTGCTACTGTCTGCAATACTTTAAGGGATTTGTAAGAGCTGAAGCAGTGCAGGGTGAAGTGCAGTGACCCACAGCAGGCTGAAGTCAGAGAGTGAGTCTTTCCAGTAACTGTGGTGGGCTTTTGGCTGAGCAGCTGAGGAATTTCAACAAAATGCAGCTGGAAAAAAAAAAATCAAATCAAGCACTTCTTCATCAATTATACTGAAAGTTTTATTGCCTTGAGGCTCACCTCCTGTAGAAGAGGAATCTCATTTAAGTTAGACATCTCCAGTTGTCCTCGTTTCCCGTATGAACTGTTGTCTTTGTCGCTGTAATAACTTTACTTTCTAGTAATTTGAGCTTTGTCAAAATGATTAATATGGTCTTTCCTCCATATATGAGATCTCCAAATAGTGGCTCTTGAGAGCTTCAGCTCAGAATCTGCTTTGACTCTTCACTAGTCACTGTCTTGTGTTTTGTGAACATATGTATCCGTCTTCCTTTTGGTGCTGGAAAACCTCACATTGTTTGAGTGTTCTTTGTGTTGAATTGCACAGATCATCTGTCTTGTCTGTCTGGACACTTTGGTTTCTCCCTCCTATTTATTATTATTTTATCTTGGTAGTGTTCAGGCATTCCAGTTAGCATTAGGAAGACGAAGTATTATACATACAGGAGAAACGGTCCTTGCATGAAGTTTACAATCAGAACAGAAAAGGGAAACAAAACTCCTGTACTGCATAGATAGGGCGCAAATTCTTAACTGGCTTGCCCTAGGCCAACAATGAAACGTATGACAGAGCTAAGAAAAAAATCCGCATGTCCTTTAACTATCTCAGCAGTTAGACCTGTCCTCTTCTTTTTTCCTCATCCTCTGTCCCTCAGAATTGGCTGTTTAGCGCAACTCAGTGCATATCCCCATCTCCAAACTGCAATAAATTACCTTGCAGTGTCTGCGTGGTAGTATTTACTTACAGTTATGTAGAAGTGGTAATAACTGTACTTTTTAAAAAGTTTAAGAAGAAAATAAAATGCCTTAGCAAGTTGGGGTGGGGCTCTCACAATGTTAAGAGATGGAAAACTCCTGCACTGAGGTTACTCCCCTTCTCTTTCCCATCTCTGCACGCTGCCACCCTCCTATGGACAGTCCAGCCCCCTTTTGACTCAGTAGTAGTTGGAACACTAGAGAATGGGTCAGGCTGGAGGGGAGACTTGGAGGTCTCTGGCCTCAGCCTTGCTCACCCCAGGACTAACTCTGAAGTTCATTAAGCTTGCCTGGGGTCACTTCCAGTTTCAGAAATCTCCAAGGCCATACATGCTGAGGATTTTGCAGCATCTCAGGTCACCTGATGCAATGCTGTTACTCTGTCATGGTGAAATTCTCCTTATTCTTATCCATCCCCAGACAAATCTAATCTTTTAGTCACATCATTGCTTTTCTTTGGCATCTCCACCTCTGAAACACTGAGTCTACAAGCTCTCCCAACTTCAGCACTAAAGGGTCCTACACACCTACCTGTCCCTAAAATCAGCGGGAGTGGCTCTGTACCAGAATGTTTCTTAAATGTCTTTAAAACTTTGCTGTGTTTGATTTGGTACTCTGCAATACTGGCCTAATGAGGTGACAAGGATTCTGATGGAGACTTTTAACTACCAACAAATGCTGATGAGTTACTTAGCTGTAGTATCTTGACCATGTTCCTTTCAGGGATCAGTTGAGTTTTCAGTCAACTTCAGTTCTCTAATTTCTTCTGCCAATGCCAGCATCTCACTTGTTAAATTAGCAACAACCATTTAAAGTCTTTTCAGCAGCATCTGCATGATAATTGCAGAGAGATGCTTTATATCTGGGAAACAGGCCAAGGAATAAACCTTGAAGCAAAGTGTATTAAATTAGTTATCTCGTTATAGCTTTTTGAATAATTTCCTAATGATGAATTAAGTTTGAACACAGAGCTGTCAAGTCCCATTGCTCCACTTGGACGTGAGAAGCAGAAAATCAGGAGGGAAAAGAATCTGTTCCTATGTCTTATTATTCAGCTCTTCTTGGCTGAAACATACCCTTCTGTTTCTACAGTGAGCACAGGGAAGTTGTTGCATAAGAGAATGTGAAGAGCTGAGTTTAAAAGGAAGAAAATTAAGCAAATGGTTTTTCTGTAAAGATGTATCATATGTGTCTTAGAAAAATATTAATTACAAAATGGTACCAAAAATCCTTCCCAAATTAAGTCAGTGCCTATTAATGAGGCAAAGAAATAGCTACATAGTAAACAGTCTTTTCCAATTAACTCCTAATGTGGCTGGGGTGGTAGATAGAGGCCAATGTGACTCACTTTTTCCCTTTCATTGTCAAAGAATGGTAATTTTAAACTTTTCCTTTCATCTGACTTCAATGTATTTATTTTCCTGCTAGATTTTATCTTGACTAGATCTGCTAATATCGTAAGTGAATTGGGCTTGTGCATGGCTTCAGAGGTTCCTTTCCACCCCAGCTTGCAAGCAAACCTCAGCATGCCGATGCTTTATGATGGAAATGTGATAGTGTTTTGTAAGGGAAAAACTGAACCTTCTTTACTTTGAACCTGTTGTAGTTTTATCAGGCCTAAATTGCTTGGGCAGTATTTCCTAACCTTTAGGGAGTGACAGGAAAATGCATTTTGCATCCAATTTCATTAGTCATAGCAGGAATGAACACATGAGACTTAAAGCAAAAGAACTGTTTAGTTCCTGCCCCACAGACTTTAACAGTAGAGTCCTTAAGTAGAAAGGGAGGAGAGTTTGGAGTTGCTGTCTGTTGTGTTGTAGTTTTTAACATCAAAGCATGGCAGTGGGTAGGTTCTAAGAGACTAGTTTCATCCATTTGGAGTGAAGTTTGGACTGAAAAAATCTCACAAAGATGCATCAATGGTCACTGAAGGGAGCTGCATCTTAAAAACTGTGATACAAGCACTTCTTGTCCAAAGTGCCCACATTGCAGTCTGGCACGTTTAGCCTATGCTCCTTGACTCTTTCCAAGAGAGAGCCTGGAATGGATAAGTAAGTCTGACTTGGGAATCCATTGTGTGTATTTTCCTTTTTGTGCACTCTTAATCTGTATTTAGTTTTGCAACTTTACAACATTTTTTTTTTTTAGTTTAAACTCTTCCCAATGATAGTATTGAGGTTGCTGGCATTAAATTTTTGGTTAAAGTTACAGTCTGAGCATTTCATATCTAACATTGTCTGTTTAGGTGTGGGAGAGATGACAGACAAGTTCTGATGCTGCTCAGTGTTGTGGGCATCCTGTTTCCATCCTCCACAGGCTGCACTGGAGGACGGCAGAGATTAACTGCTCAGGTCCTATTTGTTCCAGCTCCTCTACAGGCCTGCTTTGGCACCCCTTGTCCTTGATGAGGACTTACATGAGTTGCAGCTGAGGGAGCTGGGGTTGTTTAGCCTGGAGAAGAGGAGGCTGAGGGGAGACCTCATTGCTCTCTACAACTACCTGAAAGGAGGTTGTTCAGAGGAAGTTGCTGGCCTCTTCCAAGTGACAGGGGACAGGACAAGCAGGAATGGCCTCAAGCTCCACCAGGGGAGGTTTAGACTGAACATTAGGAAAAAGTTTTTCACAGAAAGGGTCATTGGGCACTGGAACAGGCTGCCCAGGGAGGTGGTTGAGTCACCTTCCTGTGTTTAAGGGATGGGTGGACGAGGTGCTAAGGAGCATGGTTTAGTGTTTGATAGGAATGGTTGGACTTAATGATCCAGTGGGTCTCTTCCAAGCTGGTAATTCTATTCTATGATTCTATGATAACTGAGGAAAGGTGAAGCTTGATCCCAAAAACTTTTTCCTATATAGGATGCTTAACAGTCTTGGAAATACTTTTTCCCTAATCTAGCTTCAGCTAGCAGGAAACAAAGCTATGAGAATTTACTCAACCTACTGCTAATGCAGTCTTTACAAAAAAGAAAACTGAAGGACATGTCTGTTCCACTTATTTAAATCACTTGCCTCAGCTACAAATATTATTATTTGCATGATTTAAAGAGCCTTTTTTTTTTTCAAATTACTTTCTTCTAAACAGACAGACATGCAAATGGCAAAACTTTGGTTGGAAAAGAATGAGTAAGTCTCAGTGCTTCAAAAGAGTGGTCATTTTAAGCTAATACATTATTTTTTTATCCTGTGTTTTCTGTCTCTCAGCAACTCTGAATTAAATGCTGATGGGCCATCTCTCACCTGGATATAGAACACAAATCTATGGGGAAAATTCAGCTGCTACTGACCATACTGCATTCTCAACAGCTGAGTTCCCAGACATCTCCTGAGAGGAGGTGATGAGTTATTTAGCTGTTGCCCGTCTTCCTAACATTTTATGAACAGTATGCTCAGAAAAGTGGAGGTGTCAGTAGGACCAATAGCTGCTGTAGCCGCTCTTGCATCACTGAGAGAGGCCAGAATTGAATTTTATTGCTTGTCTTTATGGAAAAGAATGCTTTAAATCCAGGGAGCTAGGATGGCATTCACTGTGTGAAATAAAGGATGCATCATATTGAAGGAACAAATAGTCAGAACAGTCCTTGAAAGGGAAGCGCTGCATGAAAACATGACTTGTCCACCACTGTACAGAAATGGATATAGATCTGCTAATGTATAGTCCAGCTGTATAGAATCACATAATAGTTTGGGTTGGAAGGGACCTTAAAGACCATCCAGTTCCAACCCCCCTGTTATGGGTAGGGACACCTCCCACTAGACCAGGCTGCCCAAGGCACATCCACCCTGGCCTTGAAAAATGGAATTTATATTATATTATTAATTATATGGGGTTTGGGAATGGATTTTAATGCTAACAAGAGAAAGGCTGCAGTCCAAACGCCCAAGGCCATTGTACCTGGCTTGTTCTTGGCCTTCTAGAAAGGTTTTCTTGTAGAATCTGGTGCTATGGGACACACAGATGCCATCTAAGTCTTCAGAGAGGAAAGGAGGACACGATGCATGTAGCTGCATGTAGCTTTGGCTTGCAAGGACTGCGATCTGAGGAAGGGAACAGCTGGCTGATTGGGCTCTCAGGCAAACAACAGAAGGTGGAAGTCTTAGCCATAAACTATTGTTAGATTGTGAAACAGAACGCTTAACGTACAGGTTGGAAATGTGGCATTTATAGACGTATTTAAAAGTAAATAAATTTTGCCAGTGGTTTTAGAGTATTTTACGCTACAGTTCTCTTGGTTCCTCTCAGCTATTTTTTGGTTGGTGTTTTGTGTTTTTTTTTCCTATGTTCAAGTCCTGATGCCTGTGTTTTGTGTTGTGCTCTCACTGACAGTTTTCTATATGCTACCACAGCACAACTTTGCCTTTGGAGGGTGAACTGGAAGTCAGTGGTCAAATAGCAGCTTTCACTGAAGAATTCTAGGACTTACTGAACAGCAAGGGAAAGACTAATGCTTTAGCTGATCCCTGAAATCAATATAGTGCTTAACAGTCTTTTCCAAATCACCTGGGTAAGGACTCTGGTGTTTTGGATTTGCAGCTTCAGATATGTCAGGAACAGTGTTCCCTGGTAAGGCAGGCAGGAATAAAAGAGGAAGGCTTCCTCCAAGATACTTCCATGGCAGGCTAGAGGTCACACCCTGTCTTCAACAGTGGCTGCTAGTTGCTACTTAAAGAAATATGAATGCGTCTGGGAAAGGCTGCTCAGCTCCTCTAGCACACCTGGTGACCAGTCCTCTAGGGGCTGCCTGAGGTGAAAGTTATATCCCACTCACTGTGTTTAGTAACTACTGATGGATCCATCCTCCAGGAACGATGTTACCTCTTCTTTAAAACCCAGTTATTCCTCTGGCCCTCACAATGTCCTGTGTGGTGAGCTCTACAACTTAATTATACATTACATCTATAAGAACTTCCTTTTTGTGTATGTTAAAGTATTTTCTTGCTGCTGTTATCTGTTCCATAATTCTATTCTTTTTTCTTTAAAAGAAAACAGATCTTTAGTGCTAGAAACACTGTTAACTGGATGTTTATCCTGTTAAGATTGCTCCATATGGAAAGTGTGTTTTCCTCATTAGTAAAGTACCTTTCTTTGGCTATTTTACAAAGGAAAAAGGTTTACACATGCAGATGACTGTAATACTCCCCATATATAATTGTGTGGGATGTGTTAAATGAAACAACATGCTTAAGTTTTATGTCACTGGATTTTACTGTCCTGTTTTACTTCACTATTTTGATGCTTCCCATTTTATTTGTTCTGTAATTCTGTACATGGCAGTTTAGCACATAACAGTGATCTGAATCTCAAAACCTCATTGTATGTACACATTTTGTAGAGAAATGAGACATCACTTATATGCTCTTCCTGCCCCCCACTCCCCCCTGCTAGGGCTGAATGGCAGAACTATTCTATGCTATTGAAAGCCTTTAAAAAATAAATCTATGCATGCTATTTTATATTCTAATGTATTATTCATATCAGTACATAAGCTTATGCTTTTCAGTTTTATCTTGTGTATAGAACTGATTACTACTGACAGTATTTTTGCACTGTTTCTTTTCTTTCTCTTTTTATAAACTTCTACTCAGCATTAATTGACTGCAATAATTTTTTACCCTTTCACTGCCTTTGTGTAAATAGTTTCTTATGTGCTTTTGCAAATATGAGAATGTCTTCAGTCACTAAGGATGTTTTTGGTAAGGCTGTCCTTCACATTCACAGTATACAATAAAACATTTTTTTTTTCAAGGAATATGATGCTTGTGTTCTTTTCTGTACGGCCTTAAGGTTTTGTATTTGCATCTACTGTGCTGGTGTTAAGCTTCTAATGTTAAACAGTTAGGCACAGCCAGGACCACAGGGAGCTTTGAAGAACCTTCTGTAAACATCCACCAGTTTCAGAGGGGCAAAGCTCCTCCTGGTGCATGTGCTAACCTAATCCAGTTCTTCAGTGTTGAAGTACAAGTCCGAGCTCTGAACAGACCTTCTGAAATGAAGGTGCTATTTTCCTGGACAAGGCTTTAAGTTAGGCTAAAACCAGTCAACGGGTGCCCTCTTCCTAGGCTGGGCTGTAGTTAAGTGGCCTTGGCTTGCTGTAATCATAAGATCAGCTGTAATCATAACTTTTCTGTAATCATAAGATCAGCTGCAGATTTATCTATTCCAGCAACAACTGCTGGCTAGAAAGCAATGAAAACTTTCAGCAAAACAAGCTGACAAACTCTTGGGTTTGAGTAATTTTATTTTCAGAGTAGCAATTACAAGAAATAAAATATGATGCAGTTCTTAATGGTGATGTGTTCTCTATCTCATTATATTTTCTAAGCTGTACAGTGTATTTCACCTTCAGTGCTGGAAGTACACAGCCACTTTCTTGCTCTTCTTCCCTCCCTGTCCTTAAGAGCAAGCTCCTGCCACTGTTCCAAATGGAGGGAAAGAAGCTCCCCAATCTTATTTATGGGCAGAGAATGCTGAGTCAGTCCTGCATTTTTTGTCAGAAAATGTTCTTGTTTCTCTATCAAAAGTAAAGACTAATGTATTAATAGAGTAGTTTGCCTCCAGTGGATTGAAAAGTAGGGCTCGGAGGAAATATGAGCTCTCTAAATTCATTTTGTCTTGTAAAGGGGATTAAAAAGCCAGAAGCTGCACAGTTTATATCCTGGGCACACCTTTGAGCTCTGAGTCAGGTGCTAGTGTTCTCTGTACAAGACATGCTGAGCTCTGGGTCCTTACAGTGACGAATCCCCCCCTGCCAGGAGCAGTGATTGGCTGCAGATGACCTGGCGGAGGGAACAACGGTGGCTCTGCTGTACAATGTGCAGAATTCATCACCCCCATTTTCCCTTTCTTTCAGCTAAGCCACTGCAAAAAAAAATTATTTGTGAAAAGAGGAACTGGATACTAAACCACAACAGAAAAAGTACAGCTTTTGCTAATTAATTTGTCAGATTAAATGAAATGACTTAGGCATAAGCAGATGGCACAGAACTATTGTACTCATGTAACTGTACAAGTGACATTAAGAGCGGTCAAGACCACTTTATTTACTTTACATAAATAAGATACACATTAAAATCCATACAGAAAAAAATATGGCCATTTTAGCATGAGCTCTGTCAAAAGGCATAACCTTTAAGAAATCACGGATGCTTCCTTAAAAAAAAAAAATTAAAAGAAAGAAAAAAAAAAGGCAATTGTAGATGTGTAGAAGCTGGGAACATTTTGCAAGGCCCAAGTGTGTTTGTCATTCCAATTATAGGACAGAACTGCGTTCATACTCTACCGCTTTTCAAAGCACTCCTGAAGGTTTCCATAACAAGACTTTTTAAATAAAGGTTTGAAGGATTGCATAGATTCAAAGGCTCAGTGGTCCTCTAATTCCTTTTTGATCTCTGAAATGTATGGATGATCTTTCCCATGTGCTACTTCCATGATAGCAATTGCCTATGAAAAGAAAAAAATATTCACACAATTGATTCATATATAACACCAGGCTATAAATACTCTCTTTGGAGGTTTGAAGCAGTCTGACACCTCTAGCTACTTTTTGTCCCCTTGTAGTCATAAACCCAGTAGGAAATAAAATGAAATTCAAAACTAAGTAATAAAGGTTTTACATTCAGAGAATATATCTTTCATCTTAAAGGATCCCAAAGCACCTTTCAAAATTATATTCTTGACAAAACTGCTTTGAATGCAACCAGCTTCAGGACAGAAAACTACACGTGGGGTGGGTAATATTCTGTCAGAGGACTTAACCAGTATCAGACAGAGCTCTGTTCCTATCAGTTTATCCTTCAGGTGCCAGACTGACGAGCAGGCCCATTGCAGAAGTTATGTTAAGGCATTTCAGGTTTGATTCTGTAAATCTTCCACCCGTTCCCAGGGCTACCAATGCTTTATGAGGGAAGTGACTAACACCCTGCTGTTTCACCTACAGCCTTTGCTCAGGGCCCAAGAGTATTTCAGGCTGCCAAACCCACTGACTTCCCTGCCACTAGCAACATTGCATTGGAGAGTGGGTGTAGAGGCAAGATTTCCTCCCAAGAAAAGGAGAGCAGTGGCCTCGGCTGGCTGTAATAAATAGTAGAAGAAGACAGGACTGAAAGAAGCAAGTTTGGAGCAAGTCTGAGACCATTTAAATACCACAGTGCTAAGATAAAGAAAAGAATTGCACCATCCAAGCCATCACAGGATTTGGTCATTTTCTCCTTTGAAATTTTTTTAT
Source organism: Piaya cayana (assembly GCA_013389865.1). Taxonomy (NCBI): domain Eukaryota; kingdom Metazoa; phylum Chordata; class Aves; order Cuculiformes; family Coccyzidae; genus Piaya; species Piaya cayana. The sequence continues at coordinate 124,445 of WAAB01017050.1, read as the reverse complement.
GGAATTAATTATCCTTTTGTATTTGTTAGGCCAATAGCACAAGAGCCTTTGGTTCCACCTCAGCAGCAGGGAGAAATGACTCTGTTCCCCCTCTTGCCCAAAAGAAGAGATGAGAGCCTTCTGGATGAGCTCCTTACAAACTGACAGAGAACAATGCTTTTGTTTTTCCACTGAATTCCAAACATCAGGGGCTGGGAAAACTTCGGGCAGTTCCTGCAGGCAAGTGAGTCATTAGAAAATGTTTGTGTAGGGAAGCCAACTATGCCAACAGATCTACCTTTGGTTCCCAGCCCCCATCCCATGTTCCTACTGGCACAAATCACAGTTTGTGTCAAAGCTTTAACACCACAGTGAAGGTAAACCTATGCTAATTTTCAACTAGGTAACAGTTAAATTTTAGAGCATATATTCTTGTAATATCTTTCACCGTGGCTGGGTGGCTCTGCTAAAAACTTGCCAGCATCTAAAAAGGAAAAAAAAAACCCAATAATGACATTCCACACCAAGTCATTATATGCTACAGCAGTCACTGATGCTTAGGAAACTAAAATAAACTTCTGTCCAACAACAATAGGGGAAGAAAGCAAAGAAACACGGTACCGACTAATAAAAAGAGTAGAACAATAAAAACCTAAAGAATAAGGAACAGACTAATAAAAAGCAGTGAAGAGAAATGTAAAACCAAATGCTGTATTTGCCAATTCCTGCATTACCAGATGCACTGAATTCTCTTCAGCTATTTAAAAATCAATCGGTTCCAGAACAAATAACCACCAAAAGCATGCCTAGTTTAACTTGGATATGGAAATCACAGACCTCAATGAAACACTATGTGCTTTTTATCAGAGCCAAGCATTTTTTTCAGTTCCTACCTAGCAAGTGAGGAGAAGCGAGGGTTCTGCTTCATTTACACTAGTACAGCTCTAGCTCAGTGAAAAAAGTACAGCAAATGTTTAAGCATAACGTTCACTCCAGCTGCTGCAGCAGAAGTCCACCGTGAAAGGGTAAGACCCCGTCTATGCGAGAACAGACCTGTTCTGCATCTTTGGAAAAATCAGAAATGAGCCAAAAATCCAGTAACCAAATATATTAGCACATGGTGCATTTCCTACTGAGCCAGGCTTACTGACAGAGAAGCACATAGTGTTTCAATGTTCCCATTCCTGAACTGGTTTTATTAATGAAGAAACCAAGAAATAAATACCCTCTTCAGGGCTTTGACTCCAGCCGTTCTGTTCTCCAGTGCCATATAGAGTCTCCCTAATTTCAGCCACATGGAAGCAACATTCAGTGAATAGGAGGGGTAATGCTTACTGCAAGAGAGAAAGAAATTCAGCTTTATCAAACCTGGCAGTTTCATAGCATTTCCCCAGCCCCCTCCCCCTCTCTCAGGGGGCAAGAAGCTGCCTCTCGTCGCCCCTGCCTATTCACTGCTCATCTACTCTGCCATGACTGCCAAGAGTCAGTGCCAATTGTGTCTGGGATGGGGATGCCTGTCAATTGGGAATTGAACTGAAACTACCATATGCCTCTGAACAGCTGTCAGATGGCAATGACTTTCTGCCACTAGTTTTCATCCAGCCAGCTACAGAGAGAGACTCCATTGTTCCAAGGTTTTGGAGTCACCCTACACCCACAGAAGTAACTGCTTATTCCACAACAGTCAGTCTTTAAGGGAAAGCGAGGGGCCCTCAGCAGTGAGCACAGCGCACATGCCATTCTGTGCTTGCACACAGTGAGCTAGCACAGTCTGGTTCAGCAGAGCTGACCTGGAATATCAGGCTCAGAGCCAGAGGAGCTGGGCAAGTCCCAGGGAAGTTAAATAGTACTGAGCCCCCGGGGGGGAGTGTGTTGGCTCCCTCTTTGTATCGCTGCTCTCTGCCAAGTGATCTGTGACTTTGCGTTGGCATCTGCTCCAAAGGGAGAGCTTTACTTGCGCTCCCCTCAGCTGGCAAGAAAGTCACATCTCAAGATGAGGCTCTGCTTGGGAGATTCATGGCAGGATCAGATATAGCACGCAGTGGGCTGGCTTTAATGAATGAGATCACTACTCTAAACACACAGAAAAATTTAGTGGAGAGAGCATTAATTTTTTCCTGCAGAGGCTCCATGCTGCTTTGTCCCATATAGGGCTTCAGCCTGCACATTCTCCTGCCCCTCCAGTTCTAGGGCAGCAGAGACCAGGGACTTCAGAGCAGCAGCCTCCAAGCACAGGAGTTGAGCTCGGCTCCAGCTCCCTCTGCTGCTCAGTCCCAGCCCCGGGACAGGGCTCAGCATTCCTGCAACCATGACCACTGTGCTACTGCAGAGAGGAAGGACTGGGAGAAGGCATCAGGTTGACAGCAGCGGCTGGCTTTGTCTCCTTTACTTTCTACAAAATACTGACTGCAGATAAAATTTGAAGCTCTGCTTTACTAGAGCATTAGGATCTTGAAAAAATCCAGTATTTACCTAGCTCAGCAGAGTTAGCACAGTACCGAAGGTGGCAGAAACTTATTTTGAGAACTTAAAGCAAGGATATCAGAGTAACCTTCTGCCGTTTATTGCAGGCCGTATTTTGACAGTAACAAAATCTGTCCCGGCATTTAAACATTCTGGTTTTGAGTAGTGATGTCATGGGTAGCATGTTTATACCATATGTACTGAAAGAAGCACTCTCTGCCCAAACTTGCCTTAATTATTCAATTACTGAATTAAAGCACTAAGAAAAAAACAAAAACCCAAAGAGTCTCATACTTACCTGTATGGTCTGATAATTTTTTGTCCGTAACGCAGTGCACCTTCCCAGTCCTGCACGTACAGACAGACACCCATGGCCTGGTACATCATATGTAACATGTAAACATTACTGTCTTCAAACACTGCCCCCATCTTGTCCAGGCTGAGTTCACAGATCTCCAGTAATTCACTAGGAGGTATGAAGAAGTCAAGGAACCTGATAAACAGTTGGCTTATCATTATACAGCTACCTGGCAATGCCAAAGAATCGACTTCAACTTGAGGAGAATGGTCCTCAGAAGTCCTCTTTTCTCTCAAAAGGAACCACAGCATCCATATGCTACAACCCCAAAGCTACTCTGAGTGGCATTCTGTACTCAAGAGGTATTCTACTCATGAGATTATTGTCTCTCAGGTATTCTATATAAAACTAGCTTTCAGATTTAAAAAGCATAAAAAAGGAGCTTCCCTGAATCACCAGAGCACCAGCAACATATCAGAAGAAGAGGGACTGAAATTCCACACACAGTGGGCACTGAATCATGCATAAGATAGCTTGGTCTGCTTCTGGCCCACTAACTCTTCCATTTCTGCCTACATTGCACAACTATTACAACAGGTAGGCTTGTGACCATCAGCAATAGCTGCTGCCTCAGCTGCAGTTTCTTGAAACCAGGCAATATCAGAGCAGACTAACACAAGCAACATAATTGTGCTCGCTCTAGGGTCTGTCTGGTTGTGTGGTGTGGAGGCAGCCAAATGCTGCACTCTTACAAACCTAGAACTGCACAGGAAGGATTGAAGGGCCTCACAATCCCACACTACCTGCAATGCTGAACTGCCCAGGTAGAACTCCTCAGACACAAAGAGGACAGTGGTAAGTTTAACTTCTAATGGTCATTGTATTCCTCCTGCAGACATTTCTAAAGCCATCTGCAAAGTATGATTTTTAGTTCGCACACCAAACTAGTGCAATTAGGATGAGACAAAGGATATATTTGTAGTGTTTGGCTCTCCTGAATTCCTCAATCACGTTCCTGGCATATTTGATCATGTCCCGAACTGTCTCTGCCGATGGTGGATCATTCAGCTTGCGGATTTCCAGTTTTTCTTTATCCTGAAGGAAACACAATGGACGTTATAAATGCAGGTTCCAAGCCCACAAATAAATGTGCACCTGCCACACAAAATTACTCTAATAAAAAGACACAGATGGGAACTTAAGCTCTTCAAAGAATGTAAAAACAAAGGTAGAATGTGCACCTGCAATTTTTTTCTCTAAACCCTTGGCTGGTAATCCTACAATCCTCTGTACCTTCCAGCTCATCTGCCATTCTCTACTTCGATGAATTCTCTTTCTTTTGAAAGATCAAGAGCTTTTCGATTTTGTGATGGATGTTTTACATAGGAAACTTCCCTGCTTCCAGGAGATTAGGGATTAAAACAAATTTAGTTGCAAGGCTAGAAAAGTGCAAATACCTTAGGCCTACCACCAAGCAATAGCTCAGTGGAGAACGAGGTGATATTAAGCACAGAAAAGGATCCTTCACATCTACAGACAAAATCACATTTCCACGTGTTTTGTTATTTCTGCTGGACAGCAACACTTACTGTTATCTTTCCATCTATCTAACTTACTACTACATGAAGTCAGGTGCAATACGGAGACAACCTTTTGCTGTTTAAGCTTCACAGTGTTGCTAGATTTCTTTCCCCTTTATTGTTTCATCTGCCAGCTGAGATGGCTATAGGAGACTCTTCCTAGAGCTGAGGAAGGCTGAGTGACAAGTGATTCCAAGAGCAGCACATTGTTGGAAATCACAAATGAAATCCTGGCTTCATTAAACTCAGTGGCAAAATTATTGAGGTTAACTGTGGGTAAAAACACAGCAATGGTATCAACAGTAAAGCTACAAACAATAACATTGGGTACTATTTGGAAAAAAGTTACAAAAGGTTACACCATTTAGAGGAAGGAGGTATTTGTCCAGCCAACTGTTTTGGGAACCAGGCCTTAAAAAGACATCTTTTTGAAACTTGGTGGGGGAGGGAAATTATCTGGAACTTCAGGATCAGATTATGCCAGGCAGACAGATTTTGGCTGGAATGACAGATGAGCCACATAAATTCTCAAGTCTCCTAGGACCTACAGTGAAGGAGGTCCAAATGGTTGTACAAGCATGGCAGTTTCAGCATCCGTTGGGTCTGGGTACCTTTTTTCCCCCGAAGTGTTTTTTGTCAGGATAACTAACATTTTGTTTTAAGGAACACTGTCTGGATGTCTGCCTTTACCATTTCAAAGGCATTGGGCGATGTCTAATGAACATAAATCTGGCCAACAGATCACAAGGGGCTGCAACCCAGGACCATCATGTCCATAATAAGATCAATATGATGTCATTGCAGGAAAGCCCATTGCAGATGCTGCTGGGTCTCCAAATCATCCAGCAATGTCATACAACATCACCCAGAACTAACTGATATGTCCCAACTGCGGCAGGACTCAACCCCAGAAATGCCTCAGGCAAGACTCACTTGCTGGGAGTTGGTAGAAAACATGCAGTTATGTAAAAACAAGTTCTGAGCTAAAGAGTTTTGGCCAGGCAGTGCAGACATAGCATAATTATCTACTTTTTAAAAAAAGATAAGTTTTCATGTTTGCTTTGTAGCTCAACTTTAAATAAGCTTCTAGGAGGAAATTTCCTGATGTGTCATAATTACAGTGGAAAGAATGAGCATCAGAAAGTCTTCTAGACAGAAAAACAAAACCAACCTCCATTATCCTGTTTCCAAAATGTAATTAAACCAGATAAAATATTACATCTGAGAACCTGGGTAGGTACCTTGAGAGTCAGAATCTATTTCACACTGATTTTATTACCTTCTCTTTTGTAACGCACTCCCTGCAATCACAATCAAAGAAATACGAGTCTCTTAAACGGTCGTTTCTGTCTTCTGTGGGATACAACAGATCAATATAGCTGGTAAAAACCTATATGATAAAAACGCAGTAGTCAGTGAAAACAAATTTAACTATACTTATTTCTACTAGTTCTAGTATATGTAGTCTGACTACCACATTTTCATGCAATTTGTGGATCCCTGCAGCCACATGACCTGCCTGTTCGCTCACATTCCAAGCCTCCCAGCAGCATCAGGAGTTGCCATTTGGGAATGTAATCTGACAGAGAAAATTTTCTTTTCCTATTCATTATGGAATTTCCCTCAAATATAACTCTGGCTTAAACCCAGGACAGCAAGATTCAGGTGCGGATAAGGAAAACAGAAGAAATCTCAGGCTTTTGTCACACTACAAAGACATGCCTACTTTTCAGAAGTAAAATAATGGTTTTGAGTATCCAGCCTAGGATAAATCACAGTGGTCTGCTTTTTTCAGAGGCTCGAAGCTCAAATTTTGCTTTCTGAAAACCTACAAAAATTGGGGCAACGGCAGTCACTAGTAGCTTTAGACACTTAGGACAAGTCCTTTAGATCTCTGAAAAGAAGAGAGGCCCAGTGCTCCAGTTCTAGGAGAATGAATATCAGATTTACTTCAGTAGCAATATTTTAAAGCAAAGAAAACCTGCTTTTGAACATTTTAAAAGCCTTTCACATATACCATTCTTAAGTTTTCCTCTACTTCAATGATCTTCAGAAAAGAACCCCCACAAGTAGCTTTAATGCTCTATTTTTAAAATGAGATCTCTCCCAAGAAACATGTCATATATACAGCACAGCCGATAATTTTACAGACCAAGGATCAGCTTTAGTTCCATTTCCTCATTTATAGTTACTTGAAATGCTTTGCTCAGTCTCTATGCTTAAGGTCTCCTAATTTTTAAAGTAAAATGTACACATACACTTAATTTCATATGGCACATGTTCTTTTTAGTCTTTGTGATCTCACACTTTCCTTCATGCCCCTCTCCTCCCTTCTCCATTTTCAAAGCACGTAAAATGCAGGAACTGCACTTAGAGCAAAAACTTTAATAATGTTCTGCTGCAATGCCTACATTGAACCAGAAGATGGAGACACAGGCCATAAGACCACACAGGCCCACACAAAACCACTAGTTCTCATTTATTTAGTTCTTAAGTGTCAGAAGAGAGACTGCACAAAAGCCATGATGTCCTGTAGAGCCAATGCAGCTTCTAAGACACAATTCTATCAAAGGAAGGCGCCAAGCAAGGCAAATGCTCCTCATTTCGCCCTCTCACAATAAGTACTCCCCAAAAATGGGGAAAACATCCAGGATTCCACTGCAAAATTCCAAACCCCAAATCAGTCCTTGTCCACTACCACAACACATTTGCACTGCAAAATCACAGATAGATCATTAGCAAATAGCATAAAGAGAAACTGCTCACCTGAGTCACTCACCCTTGGCTCCAGTAACTAAACTAGCTTTATTCACTATGGTGAATAGCTATAATCCACGCAAAAAAACTCCTCTCCTCTTCTTCAAAATTGGCATCACGTATTTCAGAAAGCAGTAGGAGCTATCAAAATCAAAACTGCTTATTTTGATCAGCATTAGTCTTGCCTGCTAAATTAACAGGAACAAATGAGCCACTGAAACTCTCTGCAAACTCCATCCCCAGAGAGAATGTTCTGTGTCTTCATCCCCTGCAGATATTTGAACATCCTCCTCAACTCTGTTTAACATCTCTTTTCTTTATTTTAAAGCAAAAAGCAGCTCTGCTGCTGAAGACTCCCTGCCAAGTTCATTATTTGACTGAGAAGGTTTCAAGGTAAATCCAGAACCTTACTCAATTTAACAGAATTTTATCCATCGCTGTTCAGCTTCATTCCACCTAAAACCACACTCTTGTTCTGTGACTTCCCAGTCAAAGGCTGGTAAAGTGATATGACAAAGTCCTGTGTTTTGTGGATGCTCTGTCCAAAAAAGAAGTCAAAGGACTTACCTGTACTCATTTGCCTCGTTTATTCTGGCTTCAATCTCAATACATTACTACTACACTGGGAACTATTACAGCAGTAATAATTTGCTTTGATCTTGGAGTTTCAAAGCGCCAGCCAAACATCAGTAAACTCTTCATTTTACAGTTTGGAAAACTGAGACAGAAGCTGGCAGATATCAGTGACTGCTGCTGATGCCCTTCCCTTGTATTTAGTACAAAATAGGATACTGTCACCAAGAATCACTTTAGTCCTCCAGAGCCACCCTAACTTTTCCGAAGTAACATCTTACATTTCCCTGAGAAACAAGGAGATCTTTCCCCACTATTATTGAACTGTCATCTAACTGATATGAATCCTGAAAAGTAGGATGGATCTTAACTTTAGGATGCATGCATACAGAGTACATTCAAACACAGCGCAGTTACCTCTTCTCCAGGCTCAATCTCTTTAACGGCTCTGACTTCAGCCAAGGTCCCCTTGTAAGTAACAATCACATTTGGGCAACAGCTATGGTTCATCAGTGCAACACTGTAAAAGTAGAAAAGTAAACCTTTTTCCTCCTCCACCATCAAAAGCAACAGGCAAAAAGTTAACCACCGCTTCACAAAACAAGTAAGTCTGAACGACTGAGTCAGCCTCTCTCTGCAAGCTGTTTTTATTCTGAGGCTTAACATGAAGGTAACCTTGGGAAAATCTGTTATACTGGTTTTTATTCTAATGACATGGGGAATGGCTGTGCTAACAAATCAGCATGATTTTTAAACCCTTTTATTGCAGTACTAACCAAATTCTTATTTTCACATTTTTTTAGTGCTACAGGAGAGCCGATGGGGGCGATCGCCTAGCTTAATTATCAACATCCTATTTAGGTACCCGTGACAGACTATTTCCCTCAGAGGAGAAGGAAATAAACTAATTTAACCTAAAGGAAATAAGCAAATACAGGAAAACAAAAGTAATTTGCTGCATTTCAACTAAAGTGAACGTTAAAATTCTAGCACTCTTCTGCACAAATGTAAAAAGTCTCCACGTCTGAAGTGAGAGAGGAAAGATCACTGTTACGCAAGCACACGACTTACACAAAAACTTGGATTGCTAAAGGAAAGTACTACACCCTATTACCAAGCTTGAAGAAAGTCCAATTTGCTGCTTATTTGAGACAAAATATATAATTTTAATTCTTTCTCTTCCAATCTACCAAAATAATAAATGTCTCTTCAGACCTTCTGGCTCACCAGTATTAACAGTTAAGTAGGAAAGATCTGGCTCTTGCATGCTAAGCATTTACAAACAAAGGATGGTGTTGGATGTTTCCAGAACACCGAGGCTTAACGCTCTCCCCTCCCTGCCACAACTCTGATTTTGCACATTTCAAGGCCTTAATTTCCAATCTGTAGATCAGTGATATGGACTTCCGGCAGACCTGCCTGAAGAAGGAGTGTCTGTGAAGTAAGGACTATCTTTTACTCTCTGCATGCAGCACTTAGCAAAATCAGGCCCTGCTTTACTGGGCAACTGCAAGTTTCATATTACTAGATAAGCAACTAGTAACTTATGCCTCACAAGGAAGTCAGCTTAAGCAGACAGTGATAATACTCTCAGTATGCGATATGAAAAGAACAGGGGTAGAAAATATCCTTCTTTGCTACAACATTAATTGGGAAGGACAAACTGAAATAAAAGAAATGTTCCTTAGCCTTAAAGAAAGCTGTGTGCCCCCGTCAACAAACTACAGTTAACACCTAACATCTGAAGTTTATTTGTAAAGCTGAGGAGCTTGTACATAATTTTCCACTGTCATAGCAACATAAAGCATTGCAGTTTTTGAAACATCTAAAGAGGCTGAAAGAAGTTATGAAAGGGATTTACTGTTTGCAAAGGAACAAAGGTAGAAAGGATGTTATTCAGAGAACACCAGGTGAAGGATTATACTCAAGCAAAACAGAAAGTTGTGAATAGAGCAAGTCACCTGCAATTCTTTTTATTTTGCTTTGATCGTTACACGATGTCCCTGTGCAGGAGCTGCTAAGTAATCGTTTCCTACCAACTTGCATATAGTTCACAATGTAAGCTTCAAAACAAATTACAAGTGCATTTCTACCAAAATTACCATATTTTTAAGGAAAAACTGCTGCAAATCATTAGCCATAATTTATTAGCTAACTGAAGATATTTAAAATGACAAACTCCTATTAAATGCTTAATTAATTTTTTTCAGTACAGATCTACTTCCATACATGCATAAGAAGCTTTGTTTTTAAATAATTTTTTAAATAAAATCAACCTACTCGGGAAATATTGCTGATCCCAAATGAGAGAGTTCTTCGTCTTCAATTGTGAAGCCATTACAGTTAACCTAAGGAAAAAGCGAAAAAAATAGCTCCGCTTCTGATTAGCTAAGTACTCCACACACACATATCACATTTTCATACTTTAAAGTTGATTGCAGTAATTTGCTTCCAATTTTCTTTCCACCTCACCAGTACTCACAGAGAGCTACATGACATCTCAAAAAGTGAAGTGAGGACGAAGTCCCTACTGAAAGGAATATGCTGGACACTAAATAACTGACAGTCCAATACTTGTACCCGCTCAGGACCCTTCTAGGGAATTGCTCCTTGGAAGGCCAACGAAGTGAAACAGGGCCTATAAAGAGCAGTATAAAGTGTCAGACAAAGCAAGACCACTGCAAACATGAAACTAACACTGACACTACAGCGCAAGGAGACTTGGCCATGACAAGTAATGGGCTGAAGCAGAACTACAGACACAAGAAGCAATATGGGGATGAACAGCAGCAAACTCAGCTGGGCTGGGGCAGTAGAGAGTTTCGATGGAGCATACATTACAGAGACCTGCCACAATGATATCTGTCATCAAGGGCTGCACGTATCAGCTACAGTTAAAGAACATATAAAGAACAACAAAGGCAGTGAGAAAGACTAGAACCTAAACCAGGCATGGAATAGGAGGGGACAGAAAAAGGACAGAGTATGAGAGGAAATTTATTCCTCACTAAAACAGATGCAAGATCAAAAGAGCTTGTTCACAAATCTTTCTTACAGAATAGATCCAAGCAGGTTTCAAAACATAAAGAGAACCTTCGCTGCATTCACCAGCTCCTCCCTACAATCATCAAAACATTCACAGAAGTGCCAGGAAAGCACTAAAACAACTACCATCATGTGGTCAAGTCCAGCTGAAGGCACAATGGACACACAGAACACTCAATAAAGCCCATTAAGTATTTGTTCTGGAAGGGTAAGAGCTGATGACAGACAATACCAACAATGACAGACCCATAAGCTAGAATGCAGCTCAGACGAGATTTTAGAAATAGACAAATACTACCCACAGCCTCTCCTCAGGTATGATATGTTCAGGACGAGTTCACAAGTAATTGAAGTGTTCTGTTCCTCCAGTTCATTTATCAGTATCTTTACTACCTTTGCTTTATCTTTATCCTGCTGTTTTTAGCAAGGTGTCATTCAAAGGCTACCTGTCTCTCAAGATGAGCATGCTACTGCAATAGCCAATGCGTGAGCATATCTGAACCAAAACCAAAATGTAATTGCTGAATATAACAATAGAAGGGGAAGATTTTATCAACAGCAAGGAAAAACATAAGGCTACGAAGGCTTACATAAAGAACAGCTTGATGGTCCTGAATCACAGGGAAATATTAAAAATATTTAGTGAGTTATCACCAGTTTCCCTCCACTAAATCAGGGACAATCCACTTCTTGAAAGCATCATACCAGAAATGACACAAGAGCAAGAATTACAAGGGAGGAGATACCACTGGTTTCACTAGATGAATGCACGACTTAAAAAAATACAACGTGGGGGGAGTAAAGAGACAACAGTGAGAAAAGGAGAGCTCGCGGTTGTTCCCAACAGTAGAGAAGAGAACATGTGCAAAGGGAGGCACTAAATTATGCAAGGTCCTCTAGGGAATGATGAGACACTGGAACTCCAGATAAGAGATACTGTTTGAAGAGTATGACAAGGTGAGACTGAAGAGGTAGAGCTCCAGCCTTGAGAGCTATGTTCCACAGGGACAAAAGAGAGCAGAATGATAGCAACAGCTAGGGAAGAGGGTGGTGAAAGGCAAGGATGGTTTGGACAAAAATCTTTGCTCCTCCCAAAAGGGCCAATCACAAGTTAGCTATTAAGTAAGAAGCAACATCAGACAAAGGTCACAAAAGGCAGTGCACAAGGAGTCAGAGACATCCAAGTCCCAAACAACTGCCCTGAGCCACAGGGAGAAAGAATGTCTAATGGAGAAGCAACATAGATAATATGAGGCCACAGAAAGCACTCAAGCAAAACAAAAGAGCACATCTATACTATTGTTTTAGATTTAGGTTTCCTAATTACTAGGAAACATATCTGTACATATCAAGTACGGGCATGTTTCCCCTTCTTCTAGAAAGATTTATGCAGGAGCTAAAACCTCAAAGGGTTGTGTTCTGTAAAACATTTCTGAGGAACATGCAGACAACCTTTTCAAATTTTTGTTAAAAAAATGCAACATCCACAGTGGTAGGTAGCAGTCTGATGATCAGGATGACCTTAAGATGATACCTAGAGGTGACATTAGACATCTACAGAGAAGATCATATGGAATGTCAGGTTGGGAGTCAGTAATTCACAGAAATCAGTGAAAGTACCATGATTTGGTGGAGCTGATTCAGGACAGGACACCAAGTGAAAGTCACTGCAGCCAAAATAATGTAATATCCCAGAATTCTGCCTACATTCTAACAAAAACACTCAGAAACATGACAAGAAAATGGATGTACTGATGTCTTTAAAGTACTCCTCTGACAAATATAAATTGTACATTTTTCAAAACAGAAAAAAACCCCTTTCCATTGAAGGATATATAATTAGAAACAACACAATGGATGACGATCAGATGCTAAACATATTAAAGAATCATTTGTCTACAGAATTACAGTACCTCTGTACTAAGGTAACAGTGACTCCTTGTTGGTAGATGCCCAGCTACCAACCAAGGTATTGTTAGCTCAGCTTTCACCACAGCAGTCAAGATTAGGCCTTGTTTTAAAAAAAAAGGAAAAAAAGTAAACCTTTTTCTTAGACATTTAAGTTTAAAAGTAGCTTATTTTCAAGGACAGGAGGAAGAAGAAGAAAACGGATCTTTCAGTATTCCACTGGTGTGTTATTCCATCCACTACAATACATTCAATTTAGATGCGTATGAAAAGCAGGTGAGAATAAAGAGGTGACACATTTCAGAAGTTATCTAGGAAGACATCCTGCCTTTCCTTCATCTCTCCAGATGACCAAACTACCTGACTGCATTTAAAAGCCACACACCAGATAAAAGTTTCAGACTGCTCTTTCTGCTTCTCTGAAGTTTACTCCCTGTGAAGGTCAAACAGAATAATGACCTGACCAGCAAGGATTTCCACAAGATTGAGGCCTGAACGAACATTTTGCCTCTGCAGGTCTCAAGCCAGGTTAAGTCCAACAACAGCTGTACTACGCTTGGCACACAAGAAGCCCAACATTGACAGGGTCTTATAGAAGCTATTTTTCCTTTGCTTCAGTGTTTGAGAATCACCTCATAAAAAGTCAGCAGACGAGTCTTTTCCCCTCATGCTGAAATGGACCATGTCCAGCCACTTACAGGCAAGGAAATACATCTTCTCCATCAAGCACACTTAGCTCTCCCTAAGATAAGCAAAGACCTACCATTTCCACTGCCGTTAACATTTTTCCCTTTTCACAAAGGCCAAAATCCTACAGTACTATTCACCTAAGCAGGCTGTGTTCTAGCCAACTTACTTGTGCAATGAGAACTACAAGGGCAGCATTGTCAGGGTACTCCAAGTGCTTTGAGTAAAAGTGATGAAGAGCAGCAATGTCGTTCTGAATCAGCTCTCTCTTTTCATTGTCTAGTTTGTCAAGGTCTGTGGACAAAGAATACATTCCATTTCAGTAACAGGAACACTCCCCTGTGAAGTGCAGCTAGACTTAGGTTAGAACAGGCCCAGACTTAAACAGAGGAACAGCTCTTTAGAAGTACTGCATGAAGTGTCTGTTCTTCCATAAACATCATGCTGCTTCTGCCAAATCCACACATGCACTACAAGGACATGCAGGATTAAAAAGCTTTCTCTAGTATCTCTACATTATCAGGTAACTGGACACAAATTGTCCTTTCTTGGAAGAATGGCTACAGTGTTTAAAAAAGCGTTTATTAACCCTAGTAAACACACCAGTCAGCTCCAGCTCTCTGAAAGTGTATCAACTGTGGGTAGCTATCCTCAGCTGTCTAACATGGCCTTAGAAACTATCTGAGAACGTCCATATCTCCAAGGAGTGGAGATTGACCATCAACAGAGTTGTGTTGTAGCTGCAGATACCTGAGGATAACAGGAGACAGCTGGAACATTAGTGGAAACGTCCTGGCACACCTGTCAAGTGCATTCCCTTATGGGAATACACTATTGTTCAGAGTTTTACCCGCAGGCCCATGACAGGTTTTAGCCAAAGCTGTGGCTACTGAACTTTTTCTGCCTAGCCCACACAGAACAAGCTAGGTGATTGATCATAAACTCCTGGTTCCTTCTCTTTCCTCAAGAACAGTGTGTTGCAAAGCTATTCCCTAATCCTCTTTCTTTCTCACAGGAGCAGCGTTATCAACTCAATCCTGCTCTAAGAGAACCATCAAGTCACCAGTTTCTACTCTCCAACTCAGAACAATAGTGGTGAGAAAACCACACAGGAAGAGAAAAGGCTGCAGAACAGTGGAAGAAGGGGGAAATTACTTGTAAGAGCAGATATGAATTACAAGAGAGACACAAAAATTAATGAGGAAAATGAAATGGGACAATTTGATGAGAATTAGGATAAATTTTGAGCCTCCTACCAACAGCCAGGTGCCTTTTCCTCTCCTGTGCAGGGCATTGCAGAGTAAGGCAACCGCTGAACATGTCAAAAGTGTACTAAGAGATGAGGAGAGTCAACAACGCAGAAGGAACAAGGGGTTCTTAGTAACAAAACCAGAAACGAAATGAGGACTCCTAGAGGACAAAAGGGACACTACAACAAATATTTCAGCCTTTTAACTCCAAAAGTAATAAAATTATTGAAGACAAGCTTTAAGGCAGAAGAATATACAGAAATTACATCAGCACTCAGCCATCCTCCTCAACCTCAATCCTACTAACCTACCTATAAAAATTATCCTTGCCTTAGGCCGTCAAATGTTGGCACCTACGCCCTTTATTTCCCAAGTTGTCCCAACAGCTGTGACAAGAGCTTTTGTCCAGGAAGCAAATAAGACTGAAATATTAATTTGCTCAGTTACTCTGCTACCTCAAGTTCTAGAAACGACTGCATTTATTCAGCATTTCATGAAGGGTTTTGGAAACCATCAGAGTGAGAAAAATGAATATACAAACCTATTGTCTTCTTGTACATTACCCCCAGCATTGAGAGAGAGAAACAATGGACTGGTGAAAACTATGCCAGGATGGTTACTAGTCCCTAGTTGCTCAACTTTAACTCTGCCTTGCCACATGTGAACAGTAGCCTTCAAGTTAAAAGCAGGCCACTGCCTCACTTCTTTCATTGGATTATTTTGGAGCATTTAGGACATGCGATTTCAACAGAATCATATATAACATGTCAGATTTGACTGGCAGTGACAGATACTGAAGCACAGTCCAGAGGGTTCTGCAATTAGCCCCTTAGTCACTGTCACCATCAAGCAACTGTGCTGTCTCTGATTTTATGCCTCCTGGTAACAAATACTAGCTATTTTAATTTTACAATTCTCAAAAGACACTAGAGTACCAGAAAAGCCATGAGATGGATGTATGCTACATAATTAATTCTGTCTAGGTTTTCACCCTTGTTTCACAGCCCCTACAAGCAACAAAAAAAAAAAAAGCACTTTCAAAAAACACAGAACTACAATTCTCACAATTCTCTTATTCTCTTTGTTTACTCCCTTCCTCCAACAGGAGCAAGACACTCTGAAAGGTTTGAATAGAGGGAGGACAGAGGGTAAAGCAAATCATGAATATAGATAACTGCCTCTGTTTATCCACAAGCCTTTTTTACTTACGTGATTCAAACTCTTTTACAGCAAGCAGCTTCTCCGACTGTGTTCGTTCAGGGTGAATTTTCTGGTAATATGGGGGGAAAAAAGCAACAAGAAAATACTTCAGTGTTTGAAGTAGGCAGTTTTGTCTACTCATTTGTAATCTGGGAACTCCTACCCATAAAACAAACCCAAATCTACACTGTATGGAATTTATACAAGTTGACAAGCAGCACTGAGTTAAACTGACTAGCCTTAGTAAAGCCATAGAAATACTGTCTCTGTACCAAAATAGGCAGCCAAAGATTTACTCCTATCAAATTTATATACATAAACAGAACAGTATTTTAAATATGTCATTTGCTTTGTTCTAGACACCCAGAAAGCTGCTAACAATAGCAAGTAGGCAGGAGACAGGCTTTGCTTTGAGGAAAGTGAATAAACTGACTGTTGACAGAGTTCAAAAGCAATGCTCCATTGTTGGCCTAAGGCCACTTCTTTGTAATCTTGGCCATTAAATATGGCTTTGCAGGTGGCCCAGCAGCTGAGGTTCAGGGACTATGGTTTGCATATTTAGCTTTTATATGACATGTAGTGTTCTCTCCCCTCCCTGTAAGTGATAAAAGCACAAATTTATTCCAATGACTTTTTGTCATTAAACATTCGATTTTGTTTGTGGATCACCACTAAGCCACACTTTAATTAAGTCACACACACATTCACACACACACACATCTACCCACACAGCAAGTACACAGCTACCTTCCCAGCAGGCCACAAAAATCCTCACTACATACAGAATCCAGGTTGCCCTTGTCACATAAGCAGACCTCAATCACACAAATATGCTTCAAAGAGGTTTTGGTTTTGCAGAGAGAATTTAAAGCTCTACAAAGATACACAGCATAATAACCTTGAAACTCATGAATCCTGTCCCCTCCCTGTAAGCACTTGTGTTATACTCAGTATCTATATAGTCAGGTAGCACTGAAACGGAGGATGACATTGCAATCTCATTTCATTATTAATAATATTCTTTTCCTCCAAAGACCCAGGGCCTGAGATTTCTCTCTCAATTTCTGTTTTTCAACAGTTACTCCAGTAACTGTAAACATTTATAGCTGAATACCTCAAGGTGTTCTCAACTCATAAATGTACTGAGAGGTGTCTATTACACAATGTCTGCTACACATTGTGTCTACTACACAATGTTATGCAACTATAGCTAAAAAACAGTACAACAAGGCAACTGCTCATAATGACATCAGTGCCTGCAGATCTAACAGCACTAGGAGCATTCCTCAGAATCGAACCACAAATGCAGTCTCAGTCTGCTTCCTCTATAGCAACACAGCCTTGGTGCTAGCCTACATATGTAACCAAGAGGTCCAACCTACCAGAACACAGGTTGAAACACTATGCGTGTTTATGAAACTATAAGTTAACTTTCCGAGACACTTTTCAATGGTACCTTGGCTGCAAGTTATAGCTACACAGCTTAAAACCTCACTAATCTTTTGCCATCTTACTTCAAAAGATGGACTCTGATGGCCCTAACACTGCTGCAGTGGTCTGATGGTCAGTTTGTTCAGCTGCTCATGCTCTGTATTACACCCATCTGTACACAGGAAGCTAATATGTATGCACTTTGCAAGGACAGTTATTGTCGGTCAATTTTTTTTTTCCTGCCTTCTCTGGCACGTAGAGTAAGAATGCATCTCTCGAGCCTGTCCTCCTGCTCACCTGTTTGGCAAGGATCCTCGCCGTTAGCCTTACAGTCTCTGAGGGATTCCAGCTCTGCCCAAATGCACACATGGCAGCACACTCCAGCTTGTGCATCGGCCAGTCTTCCTTCTGAAATGCAGAAAAATATTTTAAAAAAAAAGCCATGAAAATAAAGTGATTAAAAAGAGGATGCAGCAAGTCCTGCCAGATCCTAGAGGTCAAGTGAAATGTGTTTCCCTTAAAAAAATAAGATGACGCTCACTAAATCTGAACAAAAGCTTGAGCCACATTTAAGAGGTACAGCTATCCTGCTTTTTTTTCAAACAAATGCACAAGGGATGAATTAAGGTCAGAACACCTTCATTTATTCAATGGAAAAAAAGAATTAAATGACGAAGAAGCAAACAGACAACATGATTTATAAATCACCAGTTCTTATTGTTCAGATCAAGCATGTGAGGACAGAGTAGGTCTGAGCTTGATGGCTTTATTGGGTTCATTTCCATTTAACACCTTGGCCCCTCATTATGAGGCAACCCTGGTGTAATCTGGAGTAATATGTCTGAAGTCAGTGGATTCACAATCACTGTAAGAATTGGTATATGTAAGGTCAAACCCAGACCTACTGAATAGAATTATCACATTTTTTCCTTAACTGTTGTAGAATAAGAGTACAGCTAGGTAGTGAAAGCACACTAATAAAGACAAAAACACTTTAGTCAAGAATGGATGAATGGATAGCGTATTCCTAGCTCAACATACAATAACACTTGGAAGTAACAGCACAAGCCACTGGCTTTTGGCACTCTACAGGCTTTCTGCGAAGCAATAGATTCTTTCAAAGGTGAGCACAGAATCACAGATTAATGTTCTGCACTTACAATCAGAACCTGGCATGGGCTGTCCCCAGACAGTATCAAATTTCATTATATTTATTTATGCAAACATGAAAATATTCTTATTTCTGTATTTGAGTAATGCACATAACTTATTTATATATCTCACCTCAGACACATTAATAGCTCTGTTAGAACAGATCTATAGTGCACTGCCTGTATTGGAAGCACCAAGTCTTGTTTTCAGAACAGGCGTAAACTGGTGGAAAATAGTAGCAGAGGAAAGAAATCACAACAAATCCCACAAATTTATAATTGGCAGTAAGTGGAAACTTAAAAAACTTTTTGCAGTCGCCAGAAATTTCTTCATTTCCCTTACTGTGATTCACCCAGTATCACAGAACCTGTGTTAGCCAACTCCTTTTTTTAAGAAAAACTTAAAGAAAAAACAATATAGCCCATCAGAGTAACTGAGTGGCAGGAACAGAGTGTTTCTCTCAGCTGCCTAGCCACCAATGGCAAGAGCCATTTGAGACACCCTAGGCTATCTAAAACATCTACTCAGGGCCATTAAGTGCATCACAGGCATACTGGGAGATGCATTCCTTGTGAGAGCTACAGCTACAGGCCACGTAGGACAACCTAAGGCACCTCAAACAGCCAGCTGAATCAGGGTCCCCAGTGCCTCCTGCCCTGGCTGGTCCACTTATTTACAGATCAAAATAAAATGATTTTGCAGATCAAAATAAAAGCTGAGATCACTAACTTCAGAGTTAATACACTGAAAATTCTTACATTGAAAATGACCATTTTAAGAGCCCTTGGGCATAGGCAGCTTTAGAAGCTTACTTTATCAGAAAAAGAAAGGTGAACACCCACCCCAACCTCATGAAGGATTTGAAGCAGTGCAATACTGCAAGAGCATTCAACTCCTCACAATGTCAACTTCATTGTCCTTGATATCTCAGTATGGTACTTCCAAAACAGCCTGCGTACAGGCTGCCTGAAATAAGCTCCAGTGTAAATGTTCTAAGAGGACACAGCAATACAGACCAGGAGAACCAAAATAGTATCTTACACTGTAATCATGTCATGTGAAATTACACTCTCAGCTCTCCTACAGCTGTCACACTACAAAATGAATCCCTCAAGAGGCCCATTTCTTATCCATGCCTCAAGACATTTTTCTGGAAAATTCCTGATAGCCTTTGCTTAGGAATACACAGGCTAAACACTAAGACAAACAGAGGGAGAACTCATCTCTCATGCCTACTTGCACACCCATGACACCCATCAGCCTCAGTACAATTGCTGGGTATACCAGACGAAGGCACAGAACCTGAAGTTTTGCTAAGACCTGTATCCATACACACTGGTTAAATAAACTGGAGAAATTACTCAATAAAACAAAAAATCAAAACGTAAAATCGCAATGCCTGTCTCAAAGCAGTGTTTTGAAAAATCTGTTTGTTCCTTTTATTCTTTAGCCATTGTTAATTAAAATCTTTCCCCAGGCAGAATCATACTGAGATACATGAACTAGTAGGGAGGCTAAAGGGACAAGATACGGCTGAATTGTGCGAGATGAGATAAAAGCCTGAAATACGACACGAAAAGAGAATACTGATGACTGAGTTATACCTGGGATGGAAACTCTATGACAGCAGCCTTCCCTCCGATCACAGCAGGACTGTTTTGCATTCTTTTCCATGTTTTTCACTAAATAGTTTGAATTATAACAGATAGCATTGTTCTAGTGAATCCCTAATGCTATATTAATATTTTCTGCCTATTTGCATTACATCCACAGTATTTTTCCCTTCATTTAGGAGTGAGTGACGACATTTTTGGAAGGAAAGCTTTTTAAAGCTTATGCTTTTCACATCAAAGCATGGAAACAATCATCTCCACCAAGTTCTTCAAAATGACTCCACCATCCAGGACTACTGGATTAATTCCCAGAACAGTGTCATATAGCTCAGCTCTATTAAAAAAAAAAAACAACCAAATAACAAAACAACTCAAAACATAATGCCCAAAAGAATAATACTGAAGTCCAAAGAAATATCCATGCACCTCTTTTCTCACATGGAGCTTTTCAATAGGATTTAAAATTGCTGTTGTATTTCCCTTGATTGAATAAAACACACAAATAACAGATAGAAATACAAGGCAAGCCATTGCAGGGGTTAAACCCACTTCTTTAAGGCACGAGTAGACGAGGTCCTGGGGGACATGGTTTAGTGTTTGATAGGAATGGTTGGACTCAATGATCTGGTGGGTCTTTTCCAACCTGGTGATTCTATGATTCTTCAAAAGCGTACGCCTAATTATGCTCAAATGGCATTCAAATCTAACTGAATTTCAGTGAGACAAGTTCTGATGTCTGGTATTATCTAGTAAGTTCTCTGATACACTCCTTCATCAAGCAGTGAAGGTAAGTGTTTCTCATGTCTTCACAGCCATCCTTTCCTACTATCATTTACACAAAGCTGGGCCATTTGGAGTACCTGACTTCAAAAGATTCACAGGAGAGATTTATCAAAGAAAATCACACGGAGAACATTTTTGAACTGGGGGACATACGCTTCCCAAAGGCAATCTTAAGCAGGGTCTTACAGTGTCAGTTTCTTCTGGTGCAGAATCACTACAGCAAAAATTTCCTATTTTTTATAGTTCATCAAACAGGAGCAGGCAATTTTGATAAGGTCCTATCTGAAACGCATCTGCTTGATGCTAACTCCAGGTTTACATTTTGAGGTTTACTAGCTGGTTAAAAATACACATTTCCCTTGCTCCAGACGAACTTATTGCAGCACTCTATAACATATGTTAAGAAACACCCATAAATATTTTGTTTAAAATATATTTCAAATATGGAAAATCGTGAAAAACATCTCTTTCTGTGCTTTGGCTAGCTGATCTCCACTCTACCTGAGATAAATAATAGCTATGTGTAATAACAGAAAGAGCAGCTCCAGTAGCTGGTTCAAGTTCGCCAGTTCCACAATTGCAGCCACATAACCCTCTTCAAACGTTTATCTTCAGAGTGTTTCAGCAGCTAATTTCTGAGGAGAAAAAAATGAGCACAGGTCTCCTGCTGTTTGACTAAAATTATTATAATTTAAGAAGTCAAGACCCCAACAGCTGCAGATGGGGTCTGAAAGCCACTACTATAATAACAGGCCTGTGCTTCGAGGAGGTAATAGTGGAGAGCAGAAGGGTATGAATCAGCTGGAAATCACAAACCATTTTAAAAGGAGAACTGGATTAGGGCCTGGGAAAAGAAAGATGAAGCAAACACAGGTAAGATCCTACCAACCCATAAAACATTCAAGGCAGTAAGGACAGGCAGTGAAGACAACTTCCACTCTCACATGCCCCTCATCCAAGACTGGATCTATGCCTATGCAAACACCCAGCTTAATATAGATCAAACATAAGGTTATCCAATTTAAAAGCAAAATCATAGACCAAACCAGACAAAATCCATAAATCAGCACCAAGGGAACTGTGCCAGGGCCAGCACAGGTGCCGATGTGTGTGTACAAAGAGACCCTAAACAAATCAGCCATTCTATAAATGCAAGACACTGTCTTCCCTTGGGTTCAGTCCCTCATACTACAGCATGACACGACCTTTCCCAGTGACTAAGGCAGAGGAATTACTCTGCAAAGCAGGACTCTGTCAGTGCATCAAACATCTGGCCATACGGCAGGAGATGCATTCTTACCACCTGGGGGACCTTCAGCAAGTAAACGTATCTTTGCGTACCTATAAACCATCTACAAAAACAGAAAAGCCACAAAGGCTGCTGTGAGGTTTCATTCATTAAATGCTTGGGAAGTATTTTAAGAACCTCAAAATAAGGATACTGCTTGGCTAAGCAGAGCGTGAAATGCATGCAGTGTCACAAATTTTACTTTCAATAACCACACTATTCTGAAAGAGAAGGAAAAAAATCTCATTCAACAGAAAAGCACTAGAAAGATGTCTGCAGTTATGAAATCTATAATTCTGAAAATTATATGAAAATAATTTGTTTGCTGCTGCACAATTTGGTACCTTTCTATTTTCTCCTGATCCATATCTCCCCACCCCTAGAAATAACTCCTATCCGCTGCAGTATAGTAGCTCTTTAAGTGAAAAGGAGTAAGCTCAAAAAATTTTGTTTTCTATCCCATACAGTATACTTCACATGGCAAACAGTTGTCAAACTGAATTATATCGACTAACATAATACTAATCAAAATATAAAATAAAAATCATGTCTTTATTTGGTACATGTAATTAGTAGCTGAAATGGGCAAAGAAAACATGGATTTACAAAGATTAATTTAAAAAAAACCTCATCAAATGGACAACTCCATTGCAGTTCTCAAGTACAGCCCTGCCCTTTTATCAGTCTCACATTCATGAAGGCAAAAGGGACACATTTACTGTACATCTCAGTGTTACAAGTTCAGTATCAAGGCACAGATGTCCTTTTCTGCTTTGAAAAAGAATTGCTGAACTGCTGAAAAGTGCCTTTGAACAAGACAGGGATGAAGATGCAGTGCAGATTGCCTGTGCAGCACGTACAGTCAGTGGAGACCAGCTTCTAGAGAATATTCTGCTTGAAGGTAACTTTGAGAGAATGTCAAAGAATTCAATCTCAGCAACATGCATAAACTTCATCAGACTAGCTCAGAAATGTCAAAAGCATGGAAGATAATGTTATATCAACTAGGGAGTCAAAAGCCACATGTGTCACCTATAAGACTCAAGCGCTAGTTAGTACCTGTGCTTGTCATATTATTGTCTAGACATCACAACACCTAAAAAGTGTCTTTATAGCCAAAGCTTGCCACTACACACCAACACGTAGAAAAGGTTTTAATCCATTAACATGTCAGGTTTTTGCTGAGCACCATCTCCTGCAGTCTTATGGACACTCTGTTTTAGCACTTTGGTTTTATATTCTTGGAATACATCCCACTATAGAAAGACTATTTTGACCACTAAAAAAAAAAAAAGTCAAATTAAGAAAGCAATATATGCAACAAGATTTTACCCAAAGGAAAGAGAAGAAAAACTTAAACATTTTTGCTCTTAAATATAAAACTATACACTGTCAAAGCTAGTGGTCAGGATAGTGAGGGAGAAACTGAAAAAGGGACTTAGAGGTAAAAGCAAAGGACTGTGGATCAACAGAAATAAGTTCTACTTCCACCATGATATCTACTTACTTTTTTTTCCTAGCACAAATCACTGAGCTTTCCTGCTTCAGTAAATCCTGCTTACCTGCTTCATAAATGATTTTGAATTTTATGTGGTAAGAGAAGAAACTCACAAGTCAGATAAATAGCACTAAATAGCCAATAAATCGCTTTGTTCAAATATTTCCCCCCCTCATCTAGCTAAAAGCATCCTGAGAAATAATGTTGTATGGAAACATGTCGAGCAACGAAGCTGGTGAAGGGGCTGGAGAACAGGCCTTATGAGGAATGGCTGAGAGAGCTGGGGTTGTTTAGCCTGGAGAAGAGGAGGCTAAGAGGAGACCTCATTGCTCTCTATAACTACCTGAAAGGAGTTTGTAGAGAGGAGAGTGATGGCCTCTTCTCCCAAGTGACAGGGGACAGGACAAGAGGAAATGGTCTCAAGCTCTGCCAAGGGAGATTTAGGCTGGACATTAGGAAAAAATTTTTCACAGAAAGGGTCATTGGGCACTGGAACAGGCTGCCCAGGGAGGTTGTTGATTCACCTTCCCTGGAGGTGTTTAAGGCACGGGTGGATGAGGTGCTACGGGGTATGGTTTAGTGTTTGATAGGAATGCTTGGACTCGATGATCCGGTGGGTTTTTTCCAACCTGGTTATTCTATGACTCTATGTCTTAAAAATAAGCATTTCTCATGAATGCATCATGGGTTTTCTTTACACTGTCTTTAAAACTCACCCAGATTTACCTTAACAGCCTTAAGGATGCTCATATCCTGAGTGTTCTCTTTCTGGCTGTCAGTTTTCCAATATTCTCTTAACTATTCCAAGTTCTGTAAAAAATTATTTCTTTTAAGCATTTTGAGTCCTCCTGGTGCTTCACAACCAAAAAGCCATTTGATTAACCCAAAATCCATTAAGACAGTGTGGGAAAGCAGGAATCTAGGGAGGAAACAGAAAGAAAACTACGGAAAGGCTAGGCTCGCTTTGCAACTTGTGCAATGAGAGAATAAGACACATCCTTGAAATAAAAGGAGTAACCATCTCCAAAGTGCCTGGGAACTGAACAGTACAAACCACATCTCTTCCATTCAGAAAATGACAATGGAGAATAGAATCACAGAATAGTTTGGGTTGAAAGGGACCTTAAAGATCATCTAGTTCCAAGCCCTATGCCATGGGCAGGGACACCTCCCATTAGATCAGGCTGCCCAAGACCCCATCCAACCTGGCCTTGATCACCTCCAGGAATGGGCCATCTACAGCTTCTGTGGACAACCTGTGCCAGTGCCTCACCACTCTCATGGTGAAGAAATTCTTCCTTATGTTTAGTTTAAATCTACCCCTCTCCAGTTTATACCCACTGCCTCTAGTCCTATCACTACAAGCCGTTGTAAACAGTCCCCCCTCCAGCTTTCTTTAAGGCCCCCTTCATGTACTGGAAGGTCGCTATAAGGTCTCCTCAGAGTCTTCTCCAGGCTGAACAAGACCAACTCTCTCAGCCTGCATACTTTGCATGCAACTCACACATTCAACAGCACACTACCATGTAGGAGGTTTAGATTATAGATAACACATAGTTGCATGCCAGACCTTTGGTGACTCAAATCCTTCACATACTCTGCACCCAACACACATCTTACACAGATTACATCACTCAGCCAGCAATCATGTTGAGTTTCTCACATGTAAACTGGACAATTCTTCCACATCAAGTTGACAGCCCACAGCAAAAATTTTTTGAAAAGTGCTTATTCTAGGATGAAGTAAAAATGGAATTAGAACTTCAAGCCAATGTTTTCAGTGTCTTCATATTGCTCTATTTTAGTGTATGCTTACATTCTATTTTCAGGGGCTTTTAAAAAACAAAGTATAGGTAAAGAATAGAAGTTGCCAGAATGAATGAGTTCAGGAGAAAGCATGGTAGGTTTCAAATGGTTATGACTATTTTTCATTAGACACAGATTCTCTTACCAGCTTAGACACCTAATGTTAAATGATTTGGTTTGTGATTGAAGAAAGAAGTGATACAGACATAATTAGCAGGCTGACAGGCAGCTCTAATCAAAGTCTCGGTGGCACCAAGCCCTGGAGCTACTGATTTTGAAATACTCATGCAGACCATGTCCAAATCCTGTAATTGTCCAATGCACAACTCCATGGTCAGCATCTGTGGGATGCTGAAATTCACTGGACTGCTATTAACTGTAGCTACAATTAGAGACTATCAATGCCACACAAACAAAAAATGGAGTTCAGAAACCCCTGCCCTCCTTACACCTGCATCCTCACAAATTGCATTACCATACCTGACATTCCACGTTGCAGTAAAAGGCCTGCTTACATCTCCCACACTTGGACAATCCTTCTTTCCTTAAAAAGAAAACAGAAGTTATTCTAGTCTATAAATCTGAATTAAATGCGAATGTATCCTGTATAAATTTTTGCACCATATTTTGCATTTCACAGTTAAAACTCTATTTTCTTTAGAATACTACAACTACAGCTTGAATTCCATCTTTCAAAAGCAGACACTATTTTTATTTGTTTAGTTTCAAAAGCAAGTTTTTCATAACAACTGTTATTATGCAAAAGCATTCTGCTGTCCTGATAAATTGCCAGGTTTGGAAACACGGTATCCTATGTTGTTTGACAGACACCATCATTTTTGGCCACTATCTGATGCATATATCAATCACTTTTCCTTGTTTTCCAAACTTACTAATTGCTCTGTATACTTGCTATTAACCCTTTGTTCTGATAGTTCCACTGCTGCTTTGCCTGGTTACAGAAAGTATGACAGCTTTTTTTGTGAGTAATTGCCTCCCAACACCAAGAAAATATGTTGCACTATTACATATGATGTTTGATCTCCTGTCACCATACAGCCTCGTACTGTCCCCCTAATGTCTACTCTGATATCTGTGTATTATAAGGTGACCTAAGGCTTGTGCTCTCCTTTTTTTAATATTTGTATTTATCCCAGCACTGGGAACTGCCAAAAGGAAGGTCCTTTTCTGCTTTGAGGTGCATGTGTTGTAGCAGATCCCATCAAAAATGGGTTATGTATTAATCAACATGTGACATTTTGGTGTGGCAGCAATAGGGATCTCTCAGCATTATTGAATACTCCAAGATGTTGACACACCCTACACAGCACAAGTGGCAGAAAAATTGTCTTAGGCTGAGGTAAATTCATTGGAGTAAAACAAGGGTGAGTGTCCTTCTACAATATGACACTATATAACACTTCAAAGGTCATGGGCATTTAGAGTCCATAAAACACAGCAAGTCTTGATATCCTCTGTTCTTACAAAGTAAAGAGTGCAATGTGAGTGAGTCAGGCTAATACCACAACTACACTTGCTGACAGTGGGTACCTGAAGTACAGCTGGGTATTTAAAGTAACAAATACTATCAGATACAAATACAGTGTTCCAGTCTCATTCTGTCCATTTTACTGGAACAGTTTTATGGCCACTTAGTTTCTCTTATCAAGACTAGTGCTGAGCCCACAATCTTCCTTGTAACACTCTTTGCAGGTTCAACAAACATGCATTAGAATCCAGTTTGTGCTAGTTCAGTGCTGATGCAACCGGGCACAGACACAAAATACATTTCTGAGCAGTAGTAGATCAAGTTACATCACTGAGATATCTTTCCTCATGGTGGAATGTTATCACTCCAGTGTGAAATAGGTTTCAGACTACCCCAGTGTAACTGCTATGGTACTGCATTCAGAATATTCCTTGATGACAGTGCTCCTTGAGAGCTCCATGGGAGAAGCCTGTACTGTGAACAAGCAGCATTCAAAGATAGTGGTTTCTGGGATGATCTTTAAAAGCTATTCCATGAGACAACTAGTATCTCTACAATATTACTTCACATCACCAGAGCATAGTAAGTATTCCTTGGTCCTTCTACAGACAGAAATCTTCTGGATGTGATAAACAAACTCAGCAGTTTCTTTAGCACAAATAATCTGTGGTTAGGCACAGGAGAAAAACAAACAAACAAACAAACTGGTCAGGGTCTAGGAAAAGCTACTAGTGTGACGAAGTGGCGGCAAATCGCCTGAGTTCTACAGTTCTTCCAGTCTATGGGACTTGCTTCACTAACTTCACTAGGAACTACATTAGGGGCTCATATGCAAAGACAGGGATGAATACGTTGAATAAGTCATAGAAGTATATAACACAATGAGGAAAAGGAAAAAAGTAAGAGAAAAGAGAAGAAAATTAAAAGCATAAGTGAGTTAAGATGACAAGAGATAAAAAGACCTATTAGAGTGCAATAATTATATCCTTCAGCCTGCCTCTCTGTCTATATATGCAAGCAATACTTATGTACTGATAAAAAGAGCAGAAGTACAACAGTTGTTTTCCTTTACTGAGGCAAACACTAACATTTCCTCCGAGTCAGAACAAAGTATGCACTGTGATTCTTCAGTATATGGCCAAACATCAGGAAAGTACTACATTTTTTAAAAATGCAGTCTGGTGTGACATGCCGGTGAGTCACATCCATGCCTAATTTTCTGCATTTTTCTTTTTCCTGCAGCAGCTGACACCGAGAGGTTTACAGCAACTACTGGAATACCTGCAGTAGGTCAAAACTCCCCTCCACAGAGGCAAGGAGGGCAGCTACTGAGCCCCCAGGACGAGGAAAGATGCAGTGGCTTGCTTGCTGTCAGCACAGGTCACCTGGCAGTTTAAATGCTCACAGCCATGGGCCACTCACACTGCCTGTGCTTCACCCTACTAAGAGTTATTTTCCAGAAGAGTGAAGCTTTTGAATAGAATATTTTGGGTTGGAAGGAACCTTAAAGATCATTTGGTTCCAACCCCCATGCCATGGGCAGGGACACATCCCGCTAGACCAGGCTGCTCACGGCCCCATCCAAACTGGCCTCCAACACTTCCAGGGATGGGGCATCCACAACTTTCCTGAGCAGCCTGTGCCAGTGTCTCACCACCCTCATCACGAAGAACTTCTTCCTAATGTCTAGTCTAAATCTTCCTCCCTCCAATTTAAGGCCATTAATAAGATGCCTTGTCTGTTTCTTTGCCCAGTGACTGATTGATTATAAAGAGAAGCCCATCACTTCAGACAAATTTTCATTAATTCAATGGGATTTAGAAGGCTCAGACTACAGGATGTTGGCTGGCACCAACACTGTCCTAATCAGAGTTCTTGTTTGTTTCTTTGCCCATTGAGCCCATTGACTTATTGATTACAAAGAAAGGCCCATTCCTTGTGCCAAGCTGTCATTAATTCAGTGGTTTTTTGGGGGGGGGGCTCAGACTGCAGGATGTTAGCTGACATCAGCACTGTCCTTGTTTGTTTCTTTTACTGATAGGGATACTGAAAATGCCAGCAAATAAAATAAAGACTCATTTTGGAGTTTCAGAAAGCAAGCATCCTTTATCAGGCCTGGGCAATGTGTGGGAATGATCTCCATCCATCCTATGCAGCAAGACAAAGGCTGGTTACAGAATATATTTCCCACTTATATGCACATGGCTACAATTCCCTGGAAATCTTATGCATTTTCTATTACTTTCCAAGGTCTAATTTTAATGTTATGAAACTTCACAACAGTCAAAACTCTTGCTAATCTGGAGGTGCCACCAGCTCTTTGCTTGGCTTTAAGATAGATGAAAACTCCAAACAGAGGCAATTACAGAAGAGGAGACATCTGCTCAGCACAGATTGTACTTCATGCAAGGTGTTCTCATTTTCAAAGAAAGGACAGTGTCTGAAAAACACCATTTTAAGGAAAAGGTGCTACCAGAGAGAGAACACATGCTATCAGAGGGGCATTCTGCCTAACTTTCAAAACCCACAACTGCTTAGAAGAAACTGCACTTTTGCTTAAATCAAATTATTTCATTTGGTTAAGTCTCGACATATTCCACAAACTGTATGAACAGACCGACTATAAAAAGAGAAGTCCATGCCTCATGACACATTTTCAATGATGTAATGGTTTAGGGGAGGGCTCAGACTGCAGGATGTCAGCTGACATCAGCACTGTCCTAATCAGACTTCTTGTTTGTTTCTTTTACTGACAGGGACACTGAAAATGCCGGCAAATAAAATTCTCTAAGACTCATTTTGGAGTTTCAGAAAGCAAGCATCCTTTATCAGGCTTGGGCAATGTGTGGGAATGATCTCCATCCATCCTATGCAGCAAGGCACAGGCTGGTTACAGAATATATTTCCCACTTGTATGCATATGGACACATTTCCCCAGAAATCTTATGCATTTTCTATTACTTTCCAAGGTCTAATTGTAATGTTAGGAAACTTTGCAACAGACAGAACTCTGGCTAATCTGAAGATGCCTCCAGCTCTTTGCTTGGCTTTAAGGTAGAGGAAAACTCCAAACAGAGGCAATTACAGAAGATGAGACGTTTGCTCAGCACAGATCGTACTTCATGCAAGGTGTTCTCATTTTCAAAGAAAGGAGAGAGTCTGAAAAACACCATTTTAAGGAGATCGTGCTAACAGAGGGAGAAAACATGCTTTAAGAGGGACATTCCAACTTGCAGACCCCACAGCAGCTTAAAAGAAACTGCGCTTCCGCTTCAACCAAAACGTTCCACGTTGTGAAGCCTCAAGACAGTCCACAAATCGTATCAACAGATTACAGAAAGAGGCCCACGCCTCCTGACTGCTGCAGTGGTGGCGGTGGGGAGGGGTGGCCTGAAGCTGCGGGAAGCCGGCTGGCCCTGGCCCAACCCGGACGCGGGGGCGTTGGGGGGGCCGAGCCGCCGCCACCGCCCCGGNCCTCCACCCCCGTGGCCGCCACCGCCCCCGCCCGTACCTGGCGAAGCAGCCGTCGCAGTGCGCGCCGCGCTCGCTGGCGGTCAGCACGGCGGCGTAGGGCGGGCAGCTGAACAGCAGCTCCCCCAGGGCGAAGCGCCGCCGTGCGCGCAGCCCCCGGCCCTTCCCGGCGCTGGCGAACCTTTCCAGCCCGGCCGGAAGCTGCGGCTCCCCTTCCGAGCGCATCCCGGCAAGGGGGCTCCCGGGCCGGCGGGCTCTCTCCCCGCCGGTTCCCAGCGCCCTGCGCCCGCCCCGCCAGCCGAGAGTGCGGGGAGCGCCCCCGCCGCGCCGCGCAGCCGCTGGGGAGGGAGGAGGCAGGGCGGCTGCGCGTCCCGGGGCTCGTGTGCATGCGGCGCGGCCCTGTCGTATTGGAGCCCTGGAATTGTAGAATCACTAGGTTTGAGGAGACCTCCTGGACCGTCGAGTCCGACCGTTCCTCTGTCATACTAAACCGCGTCCCTGAGCCGTTCGTCTACCAATCTTTTAAGCGCCTCCAGGGATGGTGACTCAACCCAGTGCCCAGTGACCCTCTCCGTGAAAAAATTTTTGCTGATGTCCAGTCTGAACCTCCCTTGATGCAGCTTGAGGCCATTCCCATTGTGCTATCCCTTGTCACTTGGGAGAAAGAGGCCATCTTCCTCCTCTCTTCAACCTCCTTTCAGGTAGTTGTAGAGGGCAATAAGGTCTCCCTTCAGCCTCCTCCAGGCTGAACAACCCCAATTCCCTCAGCCACTCCTCATAAGGCCCGTTCTCCAGCCTCTTCACATGCTTCTCTGGACACACTCCAGGACCAAAATGTCTTTCTTGCAGTGAGGGGCTCAGAACTGAACATAGGATTCGAGGTGTGGTCACACCAGTGCCAAGTACAGGGGCAGAATAACCTCCCTGGACTTGCTGGCCACTCTGTTTCTGATACAAGCCAAGATGCCACTGACCACCTTGGCCACCTGGGTACACTGCTGGCTTATGTTCAGTCAGCTGTCAGTCAACACCCCCAGGTCCCTCTCCTCCAAGCAGCTCTCAAGCCACTCTTCCCCTAGTCTGTAGCTGCATAGGATTGTTGTGCCCCAACTGCAGGACCCAGCATTTGGCCTTGTTAAACCTCATGCAATTGGTCTCAGCGCAGTCGTCCAACCTGTTCAGGTCCCTTTGCCGAGCCTCCCTACCCTCCAGCAGATCGACACTTCCACCCAGCTTAGTGTAATCTGTGAACTTGCCAAAGGTACATTCAATGCCTTCATCTAGGTAATTGATTAAGATAATGATAAAGATATTTCTTCCCACTGTCCGGCTGAGATCATCTTCCCGCTGCTCACCTGGAAAAGCGGCGGCATCTCACTGCACCCTGGCACTGAGCCACAGCCTGGCATCCCAGGCTGGCAGCAGGAAGGGACTGCCCAGGCATAGCTCTTATCTCTCTGGTAAATAAAACTCTCTAAGACTCCTTTTGGGGTTTTAGGAAGCAAGCATCCTGTATCAGGCCTGGGCAATGTGCAGGAGCAATCTCCATCAATCACGTGCGGCGAGACAAGAAGTAGTTACAGAATATATCTACCACTTACATAGATAATTTTTCAAAGAACTCCTATCCATATTCTGTTCCTCTCCAAGGTCTAATTTTAATATTATTGTGAAACTTTGCAACAGTCAAAACTTGCTAATTTGGAGCTGGCTCCAGCTCCCTGCCTGACCTTGCTTTTAAGATATGACAAAACACCGAGCAGAGATGATCACAGAAGGGACATCTGCTCAACAGAGATTGTACAAGGTGTTACCATCTTCAAAGAGTAAAGTGTCTGGAAAAATACTGTCTAAACGAAAATGTGCTACCAGAGGAAGAAAACATGTTATCAGAGGGACATTCTGTCTTAACTTTTAAGAAACACAATTACTTAGATGGTTACTTAGATTACTTAACTCTACNGGGCGGGCAGCTGAACAGCAGCTCCCCCAGGGCGAAGCGCCGCCGTGCGCGCAGCCCCCGGCCCTTCCCGGCGCTGGCGAACCTTTCCAGCCCGGCCGGAGGCTGCGGCTCCCCTTCCGAGCGCATCCCGGCAAGGGGGCTCCCGGGCCGGCGGGCTCCCTCCCCGCCGGTTCCCAGCGCCCTGCGCCCGCCCCGCCAGCCGAGAGTGCGGGGAGCGCCCCCGCCGCGCCGCGCAGCCGCTGGGGAGGGAGGAGGCAGGGCGGCTGCGCGTCCCGGGGCTCGTGTGCATGCGGCGCGGCCCTGTCGTATTGGAGCCCTGGAATTGTAGAATCACTAGGTTTGAGGAGACCTCCTGGACCGTCGAGTCCGACCGTTCCTCTGTCATACTAAACCGCGTCCCTGAGCCGTTCGTCTACCAATCTTTTAAGCGCCTCCAGGGATGGTGACTCAACCCAGTGCCCAGTGACCCTCTCCGTGAAAAAATTTTTGCTGATGTCCAGTCTGAACCTCCCTTGATGCAGCTTGAGGCCATTCCCATTGTGCTATCCCTTGTCACTTGGGAGAAAGAGGCCATCTTCCTCCTCTCTTCAACCTCCTTTCAGGTAGTTGTAGAGGGCAATAAGGTCTCCCTTCAGCCTCCTCCAGGCTGAACAACCCCAATTCCCTCAGCCACTCCTCATAAGGCCCGTTCTCCAGCCTCTTCACATGCTTCTCTGGACACACTCCAGGACCAAAATGTCTTTCTTGCAGTGAGGGGCTCAGAACTGAACATAGGATTCGAGGTGTGGTCACACCAGTGCCAAGTACAGGGGCAGAATAACCTCCCTGGACTTGCTGGCCACTCTGTTTCTGATACAAGCCAAGATGCCACTGACCACCTTGGCCACCTGGGTACACTGCTGGCTTATGTTCAGTCAGCTGTCAGTCAACACCCCCAGGTCCCTCTCCTCCAAGCAGCTCTCAAGCCACTCTTCCCCTAGTCTGTAGCTGCATAGGATTGTTGTGCCCCAACTGCAGGACCCAGCATTTGGCCTTGTTAAACCTCATGCAATTGGTCTCAGCGCAGTCGTCCAACCTGTTCAGGTCCCTTTGCC
This sequence comes from Piaya cayana, assembly GCA_013389865.1. Lineage (NCBI taxonomy): Eukaryota > Metazoa > Chordata > Aves > Cuculiformes > Coccyzidae > Piaya > Piaya cayana. Next base: position 91,117 of record WAAB01017050.1, on the reverse strand, counting down.
GAGCCTCCCTACCCTCCAGCAGATCGACACTTCCACCCAGCTTAGTGTAATCTGTGAACTTGCCAAAGGTACATTCAATGCCTTCATGTAGGTAATTGATTAAGATAATGATAAAGATATTTCTTCCCACTGTCCGGCTGAGATCATCTTCCCGCTGCTCACCTGGAAAAGCGGCGGCATCTCACTGCATCTGGCACCGAGCCACAGCCTGGCATCCCAGGCTGGCAGCAGGAATGGGGCTGCCCAGGCATAGCTCTTATCTCTCTGGTAAATAAAACTCTCTAAGACTCCTTTTGGGGTTTTAGGAAGCAGGCATCCTGTATCAGGCCTGGGCAATGTGCAGGAGCAATCTCCATCAATCACGTGCAGCAAGACAAGAAGTGGTTACAGGATATACCTACCACTTACATAGATAATTTTTCAAAGAACTCCTATCCATATTCTGTTACTCTCCAAGGTCTAATTTTAATATTATTGTGAAACTTTGCAACAGTCAAAACTTGCTAATTTGGAGCTGGCTCCAGCTCCCTGCCTGACCTTGCCTCTAAGGTATGACGAAACACCGAGCAGAGATGATCACAGAAGGGACATCTGCTTAACAGAGATTGTACAAAGTGTTACCATCTTCAAAGAGTAAAATGTCTGGAAAAATACTGTCTAAACGAAAATGTGCTACCAGAGGAAGAAAATATGCTATCAGAGGGACATTCTGTCTTAACTTTTAAGAAACACAATTACTTAGATGGTTACTTAGATTACTTTAGTTTAGTTTAAAATAAAGTATTCCACTTTTTCTAGTAGCAACTACTTCTTTTATTATTCTTTTTGCAGGTGGGGTAGAAGCCTCCCCAAGACTGATCTCCACCAGCAGTGAGGGCCCCAGGAAAGGCCCCGCCAGCCTCACAGCCCCTCTCCAGGGTCACAGCAAAGCCTCCCAAGGCAAAGTACTTCAGTCAAGGGTGGGGGGGTTGCCATTCAGGGGCTTCAGGTGTCACAGCCCACTTGGTAACTAGGGCAGAACTTGGCCATGAACATGGTGCCATTTAGGTTTCGTAGAATCATAGAACGGTTTGAGTTGGAATGAACCTTAAAGATTATCCAGTTCCAACCCCTTGCCACAGGCAGGGACACCTCCCACTACCCCAGGCTACTCAAGGTCACTTACAACCTGGCCTTGAATATTTCCAGGGAGGGGTCATCCACAACTTCCCTGAGCAACATGTTCCAGTGTCTCATTAGGAGATACTAATTTAAGCAGAGTAAGAATTCCTATTTTAGAGTTATTAGTAATAAATCTATTACTGAAATCCAAGTGCAACCCAAGGGAAGCCAAGAAAGCAATCTGTACTAAGAAAACCACTACAGCTTTGTGCCTAAGTATTTTGCATTTAATGATTGGTTGTACAACACCTTGATACAACACTAAGAGAAAATACCTTTCAGAAATATGAATAAAGTGTTAGAGTGAATGAGAATGCTTTTGGTGCCACTTATAGTTCATGAGCAGTGTAGATTGATCTGAGCTTCCAAAGGCTGTAAGCTCTGCTATTAGTATAAGTATTTAATTTGTGTTAAATTATTTGTGCAGTAGGGTCCTTTTAGACTAAACACACTGGTTGAAACTCGAGGCTCAAAATATCCACAAGGAAGTAAATCATTAAAGTGGAAAGAGAACTGTCAACCTCTGGCCTGGACAGGCGCACACTCTCCTGGGTGGAAAACTGGTTGGATGGCCGGGCCCAGAGAGTGGTGGTAAATGGTGTTAAATCCAGCTGGAGGCCAGTTACAAGTGGGGTTCCCCAGGGCTCAGTGCTGGGTCCAGCCCTGCTCAATGTCTTCATCAATGACCTGGATGAAGGCAT
>WAAB01017050.1:39585-88849 GCA_013389865.1 Piaya cayana | reverse complement strand
GCCAGGGGAGATATAGGCTAGAGATTAGGAGGAAGTTTTTTACAGAAAGGGTCATTAGGCATTGGAATAGGCTGCCCAGGGAGGTGGTTGATTCACCTTCCCTGGAGGTGTTTAAGGCATGAGTAGACGAGGTCCTGAGGGACATGGTTTAGTGTTTGATTGGAATGGTTGGACTCAATGATCTGGTGGGTCTCTTCCAACCTGGTGATTCTATGATTCTATGATTGAAGAAGCACACTTAAAATAATAAATTAGCTTGCAAATGTGCTATGAGGATGTTGCTAAAATAAAATAAAATAATATAAAACCTGATGCAGTAGGATCAAGATGAAAGGACTAGATTTTAATCTTCTTAACAGTGCAGTGTGTGATGGAGCTATTTATTTTGCTAAACATACTCTTGTTTTGTTGAGCTGAGAATCTAATCCTAAATTAAAATAGCAGCAGTAGTCTCCAGCTATCCTGTATTAATAACCTAGTCTGTTTCTCTGGATAATTTCAACTAAGTAAATGTAGAATCACTAAAATAACAGTGGATAAAATAAGCATGCAAAATTTAATTAACAAAAAATGTAACACATTCCATACCACCTCATTGCAGACACAGACTGACAGTCATGATGGAGGTGAAAAGCAACATGGAGGCGTGAGGCACTTTCCCCACCATCACGGATGTCCAGCAGGCTGGGTGCTGCTGGTCATCCTCTGCTGTCAGCACTCAGATGAGCCCCATTGGGACTGACTCTGCACACCACCTGAGCTACAGCATAGGTGTGTCTGCAGCTGCCCTGTCCCTTCACATTTTCCATTTTCAGCTCCCTAGATGTGTTAGCTCAATTATTTGTGGGGCCACCCTGAGAATCAGAATTTGGAAGTACTCTAGTTTAAGGACAATGATTCAACCTTCTCAAACCCCAGTTTCTTTCTATTTTGAAGCCAGATTCCTTGCCCATTACAGCAAGGTCCCACAGGGTTGGAGATAGACAAAGCTATGTGCTAGAAATGGGTCCATCAACAGTCCCAGGAATGGCTTGGGGGTTAACCAGGCTCCAGGTCTGGAGCAACAGGAGACAAGTGCAGAGGTTGTGGGGGTCCTCAGGGAGGCTGGCAAGGGAAAATAAGGTCTATTCATATCCTCAGGCCTTTAAGAATAAACTATTCCATGTAACTAAAATTTTATATCCAATTGCATATTTTTAACATCTTTAACATTTTCATCCATTGTAACATGATGAGACTATTTGAGCCACTGTAAAAAGAATGTATCTTTCTGGACTGGCATTATTTGAATTAGTTTAAAACTCACCTTTTTAGAATGAAAGAGTGAGCAATGGCATTAAGTTCAGTCCCTGAAAAATACACCACTGAGCTAAATGTTAATTGTGACCCACAGCAGATCTATGGACAGCAGGGATGGAATTAGTGTATCCAGTTAGAATAATATAAGTAGTATCTAATTGACTAACAAACTACTGCATCTTGCACATGACTGCCATTTACTCCTTGTATCCCAGTTCAGTGTAGATTGTGGATGTCTAGCTCAAAGGTCTGGACTCTTAATTATAGGCATTTGTACAACTAAGTATATTTTAAAATAGTAATCAATAATGTATTCACTTTATGAATGAATTAGCATTAATTAGGAAACTGCCCTTACATTCAATCCAGTTTGATTAATTGATGGGTCAGTGCTAGATAGACAAATGGAGTTATAGCTCATAAACACACCTCTGACTTATTACACTGCACAAGCTATTGACTTCCTTGAACTAATTCCTGCTTAAAGTAGAGCAAAACTTTTAGGAAACAGACAATCTTGATTTTAAAACATCCTTAATAAGAGGTTTTACACTACCAAACATGTATAGCTAGTTTCTACCCTTAATATAACCCAGTTGCATTTTCAGCTGCTGGATCTCATTATAACATCATAAACTATTTTGAAAAATTCTAAGCTTTTTTCTCTCTACATAGTATTTGTTGACATTAGTAAAATAAAACTATTCAGTCTATGCTGCTGAAATCAGAAACGATAGTGTTACATACTCCAGTAGTGAAATCCTGGTCACATTGAAGTCAATGACAAATTCCTATGTTTTTTAATGAAGTTAGAATTTAATTTCTGCTTCAGATGAATTTGTGTCAAAATAAAAGAGGTCTAACAACTCATGAGCATTATAAGATCACTTTTAAACAATGCCTCGTTTCTCTAAGATCATGTGGGCTCACCAATGAGAAGGGTGTGAGGAGACTTCTTTTTTGGGGAATCAGCTGGGATGATGTCAAACACTCCTATCCCATGTAATTACTCTCATTGAACAGCTGACGATTTGACTATGCCTCAGGTAACAAGGAAAAATTTGAACTCCAGTATCTCTCTTTTTTAATAAACAGTCATTTAGATTTAAAACCAATAATAATAATTTACTAAATAGGCTTTATTCCACCTGAAAAATGTTGATTTCCAAGGGATAATGTGTGAATATATTCACAAGAGTGAAATTCAGCACCAGCCTGCAGCCCCATTAAAACCCTCCAGGAGAAATTCAACCAGCTGCCTCCATAGCTTTTAGCTTACTTTGGATGCATTCAAGAAATGAAACTGGTTTGATAATTTATTAATGAAAACAGTTTTGTAACTACTTCGCTAGTATATTTGCCCTGCTCCCTTTTTCTATATTTGCACAAAACCTATAAATAAAACATACTCTTTTGGCTCTCCCTATTTTATGTGGTTTTGTCCTGTGTTCATTAGATAATCTGAACATGTTTTTTTATGAATCAGTTTGAATGCCTAAATAAATACTGTTTATTGCAAAACACAGAGTAGTTAATCAATTTATGAAGATTCTCGCAGCTTTCCCTATATAAATATGCATGCAATTGCTGAATAATTAGTCAACATCAGGGAGTTTCAAGCAGCTAGGAAAAGTCTGGAGTGCTTTCATTCCCTAATGCTTGTAAGATAAGCAGAGAAGTCTGTACCGCGCAGGATGTGTTGAGGACCTGGCAGGATTGGGTGGAAGTGACACTTTGCTGTTATAGCTTACATCTGCAGAGACTTGTACTTCTCATCTCCTCTGTCTTTTTTAACTTCTGTTATGTCTGTTTTAAATATGAAAGATGATGTCTCATGAAAGGATGTGAAGTAGGGTTTAGGTTTAAGAAAATCACAGAACAAAGTGGTGTGCCTGCTCTTTAACTTTCTTAAAGTTAAAGCAGAGCTGTTCACCTTCATTCACAACCTTGGAGCCACTCTATGGAAAACTGTGCATGTTTATTTTGACAGGAAAAGATCCATCCCTGTTAAGTCACTTTTAGTTAGGCTTAGTCACTTAATCTTCCAGAAATGGTACCACTAAGCTACAGACTCTGCTCTCCAGGAATGGCTGTGCACCCTGTGACCAGAGCTGTCTTTCTGTGTTATGTGTCACTGCAGACTTTAGCCAGAAAGGTTCTGAACTTAGAAAGGGAGTGGGGAGCCGATAGCTAAGACACAAGGCCCCAAGCACACTTGTGGGTGAGCTAGGAATAAACAATAAAATCAGCTACAGGGTAGGTACAAGGAATGATAATAAGCCAGCAGCCTGCGGAGAGAGAAAGGACAAAGGAAACTATATATAACCTTTCCTATATTTAATGCAATTATTTCCAGAGAGACCTGCTTCTCTCATCTTGTCTTTTTTTTTCTTTTGTAAATTTTTTTTCCCCCAAACTCTTGGCACCATGAGCTGCTTTCAGCTGGCCAGTTTAGGTACAGGGTAGTTGGGGCAGCTGGAAGCATGTATGACACTGTGGTCTAAGTAACAAAAAACTCAATGTAAGCCTGTTTAATAGACTTTGTGGCAGATTTCATGGCTCACCCTAAACTCTGTCCTGCTATAGATAGGCAGCTGCTTCTGGTATCTTGGCAATTTATGGGTAGCTTGGGTTCAGAGATTTGCAACTTTTAAGCAAGTCTACATTATTCTTTGTGAACTAGGGATTAAGTGTGAAGGTAAAAACTCAGCAGGAGCTGGGAAGTGCTGCCTTTCAAAGAGGAAAAGTGCAGTTAATCACTTTTAGGAAATAACCTGCATGGTGAGAGTTCAGGAATGACAATGACTTCAGAATTCAGTAGGGGCTGCAAGCACAGCGTGTCGCCAGTGTGTCTCTTAGGCTGGTGTGCTCCTAGCTCCCAGCCCTGGAGGGGCCTGGGCTTGACATTCAAAATCTGTCCCTGTGTTATCTTCCACATCTGTGCCATGGATTGTTGACATGTTGACAGTATTGACATTGCCCAGTACTGATACACAGACAAAAAATGCTTTAGACACGCCCTGGCTCTATTGGTAGTCAGGCTGCTCCAAAATAAAGAGGACTAGTGGAAACAGAGAAGCTAGGTGACCCCATAGAGGCATCTGTCTCTTCTCTTTAGAGGCATTTGTGATAATGAAAGAGTCAGAGATCTAGGTTCCTTTTTTTTTTTTTTCATGAAAGGAAGAAACTCTTCTCTGCCCTCATCCATCAGATACCTCCAACAACTTTATAAATATTAACATCCCTACTGCACGTCTTTAAAGGAGAGAGTGCAGACCTGGAAAAAGTTAAGACTCAAGTTTCTGCCCAATATATGGAAGTGATTTGCCTGGGTTAAATATATTTTAATCCACTCATTTGAAGTTTACAAGCATTTTTAGTATGTCATTACAGAAAGCCTGTACACAAATTTCCAAAGACAAAAAGTGACAGCAGCACAAATGTGGTTTCAGGAACATATCATGATGACAGAACTGGATGACTGTGGGGAACAGGCAAGGGCAGCTGTTAGGTGTGAATGTGACACTCAACACTCAGATGCTTGCAGTTCACAATTTGCTTTTATCAGAATCAGCAACCTCACAACTGCCATTCTGTGTTAACTCCAGCCTGCCCCTGGCAGACCTGCATTAACCTTTGCTTATGGAGCCACGGCAGGACTCAAGCAAATAAAAAAATACAAGATGTCAGATTCTCCACTGGTGTAAATCAGCATCTCTTCACTGACTTTGAAGGAACAGCAGCTGCTCACTCAAGCTGAGGATCTTACCCGGTGCTGCTATAGCATCATTAAGTTGTCACATTCTTCCCCTGCCTCTCCTTTTGTCATCTAGCTGCAACTTTTCTCCGTTGAAGACTAGAGAAGGGTCTTTGATCCTCTGATAACTCCTTGAGACTCCCTAAGATAATTGGCCAGGATATTTCCTGAGTTATCCAGGGTCATTTTATTTGCCCTTTTACTTGGAGAGGGATTACAGGCAAGAGAAAAGTCTTGGAGCCTTCACAGATGCAGACGACCTGCATGAATGCTGCTGTGTATAGTAGGTCAGGCACCCCTCCTGACATGAGGAACATCCCATTGCCACCAGGTTGTGCTTAAGCTGTCCTACTGCTGATGTGGAAACAGAAAACCTTCAGGGTGACCTGGGTGGTAAGACTGTGCACCTCTTTTGTCCTTGGAAAAAGAAAGTGGGTGGGCTGCTTTTATGCTGATGGAGGTATTTACACACTGTAATCAAGCAACCTTTCCATATTCTCCAGAGTTCTAATGGTAAGGGGTTTTCTTCTGTTCTATGATTTTTGCAGCTGTTTTCCAAACCTCTGATTTTTTTCAGCTTCATCATACATATGATCACTGAAACTGTGGCTTTTCAGTAGCCACACAAATGCTGTATAAAGATGTTATATCATATCCTCATATGTATCAGTTGGTTTTCTATTTATATGTGCAAAGATCACATTAATAGTACAATCAACAGCAATTTATATTTAACTCAGCAATAAAAAATGCTCATGCCAGGCCTAAGCCTTACTAAAAATAGTTTATTCAGTGAAGGCTTCCCAGTGATAACTCATTTTTGAGATTTGCTGCTTAATAAGACTGCTGTTCTACTAGAGGATATTTCACCAAATATTTTTTTAATCAGAATATTTTGCAAAATTAAATCACATGCCTTACAAATGTTTCAGTATATTACATTGAAGCAGTTAACTTTTCAGCCAAATTTGTAATCGAATCAGGTTTGTCTGTCAAGACCTATTTTCCATAAAACCATGCTGACTGGCATTAATTACTTCCTGTCCTTTCATTCTTTATCAGTTGAATCCCATATTATGTGATTTTACTCCCCCTTCACCTCCTCTCCAGTTTGATGCTAGGTTAGCTGGCTTATATTTACCAAGGTCATCATGTTCGTCCTTGCTGAATAGCAGCAAAATATCAGTCTTCTTCCAGTCTTCTGGAATCTCTATATTATTTCCAGACCCATTAAAAATTAACATGTTGAAGGATGAGTCTCTTCCACTAACTGTTTGAAAGTCCTCAGGTACAGGGTATCTGGGCCTGATGAATTATGGGTTTTTATCACAAGTGGATGTTTAACATCCTGTTTGGTTAATAATTGACTGAAAAAAAAAGTTCAGCTACCTGATATGATATTGCTGTTATCCTCGTTTTTCCAAACTGAGGAGAGACATGTTTATTGAATATGGCTTTCTTAGATATTAATTATTGTAGTACATTTGTCTGGTAAGTGGCTGACTCAGTTGTAGGGATTTCTTCTGTGTATAATGTACTACAAATACTCTTTTGTCCTCTTTTTCTTACCCTGCTGGGTACACAGATATCTTAAACTCAGGTTTTCTGTGCATCATAATTCCCCCGTTTCTTCCTTTTGCTGCAGGCCACTATTCCTCCTTCTAATCTCTGCATCCTACAAAATGAAGTAAGGGCTGGAAGGAGAAGGGGAAGAAACAAATTAATTCTGCTGATTTCAGGTGTTTCTTTGATTATAACTAACATTGTTCTTACTGTCTAGCCCCAGTTTAACTTCATGAATGACTTGGCTGCACTCAGTGCTCTAAAAAGCATTGAGTGGATGGATTCTGGAAACTAAAGATACCAGCTTCCTCTTACTCCCTTTTCAGGTGTTCCCTGTTGACCGCTGGGCCCATCTTTTTGCAGGTTAATTTATTTCCATGTATTTGGTCGTTCCTCTGCAGTCACTTTGTCTGCTTTTCCTTCTCTAACTGTTTTTTTCACATGGAAGGAAGCTGAGAATACACAGAAAAGAAAAGGCACTATCCATCATCAGATGACAGGCACTTTTACTTCTTGAAAGATGAACTTGGGTCCATCAGACTATTTGTAAGCAACCCCACTCACACTAGCGGCAGCTAGAAAGCCCCCAGATGTGTTTATACAGAAATTCAGTGCTCTCCCAGCTTTACGTTTGGAACCAGCAAGAGCTGCAGGTATGGAGTGCATTTGAAAAGTAAGCCAAATGTAGAGTATCTGTATTACAATCGATAACCTGGGGAATTCTCACTCCTTGCAAGAATATTTTTGGTGGTCTTACTGGTTTGAGATCCCTTTTTGCTTAGCAGGGGAGAAAACTGCAATCAAAGCCTGGGAGTTTTTGCTTTGAATGGATGTAGGCTTGTGCCTCTTTGAGAATAATGGGAAGGTAGTTATCAGGCCAGGTACTACTGTGTTACATTTACACTTATGGTAATAGTTATTTACAAAGAAGTTGCACCTCAACCATGTGCTTGGGAGCTAAAATGCATTTGGGAGCTATGCTGTCAGCTGCTGTCTGAGTCTATGCTGCTACTAGATGAGGACCTGGGCACAGACCCTGGAGCTGGTGAGCTTGGTCCAGCTCCTGTCCCCACTGCCTGCATCTAATCCTCATCACAGCAGGCTGGCTGTGTCCCCTGGGCCGTTGCTTCACACAGACTCACCTTTGGGCCTGGAGTGATGAGCCTTTGGCCTGAGGAGAGCACTCTTAATTTGTGGTATTTGTTCAATATATATGAAATAATGTAGCCCTTGGTCTGCAGCCTCTTTGGTGTTAGTTCAACTGAAAAGAATGCTGCAATCCCAAGGGTACAGCACAGGGCAACACTTGGAGAGCTTGAACATGATAGGGATGGGGGAGGGAGGTATCACAATGCAGTCATGTCCATACTGCCTTTGGGAATGCTTTCTGGGGCAAACTGCCTGCAAATCTGCCATAGTACTGTTTTGGGGATGTACTTGGAGAAATCCAGAGCAAATCAGGGATCTAAGTTATTTAGCACTGTGCAGATTTGCATTGTATATCTTTTTTATATCCAGAATAAGGGCATTTTTGATAAATATTTGTTGCTTCTTTGCCCTTTATCAGTGTTGATTAACGTTCAGAGTTAAGATAGTTGTGATAAAACTAGGGGAACTTCTACCTTCAAGCGGTGGCAGTCCTGCTGACTTATATAACTGAAAAACCTGTGAATATGGTGAGAAAGGGGAGCTACATGGTACTGGAAGTTGTCAGACTCTATACATGTAGTTGGGGTACATGGACTGTAGGGCCCATGCATGTAGCGGGGCCACTATAGCAGATATAATTGACTAGATGGAAAAGCAATTTAAGATGAGAATTTGGAAAATCCTAGTACATGACAGAAAACCAGGCTATTCAGCAACAGATCTGGGTTATATAGCTGGGTCTCGATCCACCCAGGAATTTGGTGCAAATACGAAATATATTGTTTCTATTTCTCTTAATCTGTCTCATGAAAATAATAAAATTAAAACCAGGAGTGCATGGACAGATATATCAACCATAAACTCTGTCCCAGATAATGACTGTATTAACAAAAAGTCAGGATCTCTTTAAACACTAGAAAACTAGAAACAGAAACTAACATCCTCCGAGATTAATATGGTACTTTTCCTGCAGTGCTTGATGAGGAGTAGGCTTGTCTACACTTCAATAAATATTTTAAAAGTTCAAAGGAAAGACAGAGAACAGATGATGTATTAGGATTACAGTATTAACAGTTGAAAATTATGTTCAGCTGGATCCATAGTACCAATTTCAACAAATGCAGTCATGGCATAAATGAAATGCTGCTGCTCACAACAGTCTGGCAAACAGTGCTGAAATCACAGCTCATGAATTCCAAAAATCTTCAAAAAAAATCTACAGAGACAAAACTTTCTTAAAGAAAGAAAATGAGAAGCTGCTTCTCAAGGGAGTTACACAAAAAATGGAAAGTAAATACTCAAAAATATGCAGAAACTCAATGAATTGAAGCAATCATGACAGAAGTAAGGCAAGGTACTGTAGTCTCAGGAATGAAATAAAAATGTGATAATAAAACTAAGTGGATGCATTATCCACATAAACACTTTGAGAGTTTGAACTTACCCCCTTATATGACATCTGACGATACTTTGAATGGTATTGAATTGTGATTCATGTATTCAGAGATCTTTTTACACCACCAAAGGCATCCTCATGAGCTAAATAAACTCTTATTGAGTTCAAAACTGGCACAAAATAATTGCTTAACAAATTAAGTTAGTCAACTCAAGGAGGATTGCTGTAACTTGTTTTTTTTTCTCTGAGTCATTTTAAAAGACATCTTGTCTTCAATAAAACTTCCTGGGATCCCTTCTCTTTAAGCCACAAAAACTGGCATGTATAATCCTTGTGTCAAGAATTGATGACTAAAAATATTTGTCTCAAATTGATAAGCTAAAGCCCGCCACTTTGCTTTATGCTTCCATTTCCTGCCTCTTTAAGATTAAAACATGGTTACTCTATGAAATTCATAGAAAAGAAAAAAAAAGTACACAATCGGAGACCTTCACTGGTCCAATTACTTAAAAATTGTTATTTTGATCACTACCTCCCTCTGAAAATGCAAAAACTGAGTAACGAAAGCTATTTCTTAGATAGAGTTTCTTTGGTCACTGCAATTTGTATTGCTCGTGATAAGGTCATACAGGATTTCTTGCAACCCTCTTCCCTCAGGGCAACATATGTGAAGACAACTTCATATTTGAAGCCTTGACCATCACAAACAGGGACTAGCAAATCCAGTGTCATTGTAATGTAGTTAACTAGGTGAACATTAAAATGAAAATACCTATTTGAATTACTGCCATTTCTCCAGTCTGTTTTAAATCATATTGGCTTCTGATTATTAGCTAAAACAGTAGTCTGAGCTATCCCTCCATGGTGGATTACCACCTTCTAGTTTTAAAGGTATCAAGTTATTAATCTTTTATTTCAGCTTTCAGCCCTGGAATGAGGAAGAGGCAGACATGGGGTTGTGCACAGTCCTGCTGTCTGAGTCCCAGCTGAGATAAGTTAGATATTTCTTTTTAACCTAACTTGCTCTGTGTTTGGGTCACTTCTGATCAGGCTGCCACAGCCACTTGCCTGACGGCGTTACCATCCCACTGGCACTGGGTCTTGGCTGACTGTAAGCAGCTTGTCCATATCTCTAGCATTCACATTCCCACCACAATCTACCCTTCTCTAGGTGGATTCAGAGTATGTTCAGGAGATAATGGGGTGGGAACACAGAAACAGTGACTCTAATGGAGCTCACTGGCTGTAGTAATAAGAGGATAAGAAGTGGTTAAGAGGAAATTGTGAAAATTTTGACTGATAGGAGAGGAATAAAGAAAAGACAACAAAAGTATCTTAAAATGTGATTAGTCAGGGTTGAAGTACCTGCTATCTTTGTGTACATTGACAAAAGTTAAGCAGTCCATTTTCATGGATTTACTTGAATCAAGACCTAAGGCAACTGCTGTTGTATTCCAGAAAAGGATATGTAAGAATTACACCAAATAAGTGCCAAACACTTCCTGAAGATTTTTTTTATTTATCTAAAGAGGTAAATTAACCCTTGCACAACTTACTTCATCTTACCACACAGTGTCCTGAGAGGACAGTCACAAATAAATGTTTCTGTAAATGTTAGTAGTCTGGGCCTTCTTCCAAAATGATAATATAAAAAGGTTGAAAGTTTATTTTTCACCTCTTAGACACTAGTGTTGTGTCATTGTCCTAATCAAGATGAGAATGCAGCTGCTATTTGTATTTGTCTGGTTTTGACAGTTTGCTTACTAGTTTAACTTACTAGCCAAAAAATGGAGTTGTAAGAGGTACACTTTGTAATGTATATCTCTATACACATTTTGTTATACTTAAAGGAAAATGAAGAGAGAAGGAAAGGGCCTAGTACAAGGTAGGACTTTTATTAAAAGTTCTAGGTAACATAATTGGAATAGAAACAAGGGGGTCCTACAGAAATGTAACAGAACATGACAGAAATTACTCTAAAACCTATGGAGCACTCCATCTTTTATATGAACTTTTTTCAGCCATTGTATAGAATTTAATAGCAAAGGTATCTGAGCTATAGGATGGTACAAAAAAAAAAAAAGCTACAGAAAGCTTATAATTCTGTGTTAAATTCCACAGGAGTTTTTCATAAGCTCTGAACTGTTTCTGAGGTGTATCCTGTGTTTTTCTTCTCTACTCCTGTGGCAAACTGAACTTTGGTTTTAGTCTGCAGCACATTCTGAATACACGAGTAGCCTTTTGTGGGTAAAAAAGGAGATACTTCTCTGTCTCATTAATCTGCAGATTCATGTGAAAGTCTATGGTGTCTTACTTCATTGGGAGGTCACCATCCACCTGCATGAGCCATTGTGTTTGAGTTTTAAATGGGGATGTACAATAGGCACTGTACCTTCTGGTGTAAAATGTACACAGAAAATCACATACCACTTCCATCGCAACTGAGGTTTTATATTTTTTCAAGGACTGAGGGCCCTTTTTTAGTGCATCAGGGAACTAAGAAAGTGTACATAAAGGACTGCCTAACAGTGTCCTTTCTTGACTTGGTAAAAATGAGAGAAACTGCATTTTTTTTTGTCAGTAATGTCCGGAGCAGATAGATTATATAGGAAGCACAAACCCAAGATTGGCTGTACTTTAAAAATACTACTTTTAGAAAGGTAACTAGTTCAGATACTGAAACTTCTCAAGTGTTCCTACTACAAAATTACAAACTGAGTTTGGGAAGACTGCTGTTGAAGCCAGTGCAACAGAAGTTAGAAATGACAAAAAAGGTCTAAGTTCCTCAATATTTAGTAAGGAGAATAAATTTCAGAAGGGTAATAAACCACAACCAGATCAACAGGTCCATCCACATGAAAAAAAGAACATTTATCAGAAGGGCCGCTGAAACTTCTGAAGAAGAGAAGATTGATAGGAAAGCAGTTTTGTGAGAAAATGTGCCTTCCTGTCAGGGAGGAAGGGAGTTACAGAGTGCTTGAGAAATGGAAAAAAAAATGCCATTAAACCCTAATATGAATAAAGATCAGGTGAGAGAGGATGTCACCCTGTGGCCTTTGTAGCAGTATTTTTGCTGCCTCCTGAAATTATGTTTTCCTGAAACAAAGGAACAGTGTTATGGAAAAGTGGGTGCCAGGTACTTTAGGAAAATGAGATACAGTGAAGCGGATAAAAGAGACAAAGACAATAGCAATCATGCAATAAAGTGAAGACAGCTGAGGTCTGAGACAAAGGTGAATATTCTGAGCCAGCAAGATGACTGAAGCAGGGGAAGGAAGGAGGGAAAGGTGATTCACAATAACATTTGAAAGACATTGGCTTGAATATTCATCAATGTCACAGCAAATTTAGCTTGGCAGCCTTTGGTGGCTGACTTTGTTCTTTTAGCGGTTTCCCACATGCAGGATTACAAACAGGAACGTGGTTTGAAGAACAACCCTTGACGTGACTCAAACTCTGCAGTGGTTTGGCTCACATGCCAATTATATAGACATTGTCATTCAGTTTTCTAGATTTTCTGTAGACATAGCTAAGGTACTTCCTTGTATCAATATCTAACGGAGTGAATTCAGTGTAAGCAACCTGAACTATTGTATATTCCCAGAGAAGTGGAAGAAATACATTCCCACCATGCTGGACATGCAGCAAATTCTGCACAGCTGCATCAAGTACCTCACTTGATACGATTCCATTCAAATTACGATTTAGTTCTTTGCCCTGGTCAATGATTTGGTTACATCTTTACTTTAGAAATAGCTAAAATAACTCTGAAGTGATTAATCCACCTGATTGACGATGGATACAAAAGTACTCAATTTTTTTCTTTTTTTTGGCTGATAGCGAAGGTCTAATTTATACTCCATTTGTAAGAGCTCTTTCTGCACATACATAATGGTATTCTGAAGTGACTGGCTCCCAAAGGTTAAGATGCAGGTACCAGTAATTATCTTAGATAAGTGCCCAATCAAAAAAATTCAGTTATTCTCAGTGCTGTATCCCTACTTTTCCAAAGTTAAAACTGCAGCCCAACTCTTATCTATGAGTAAGGACAGAGCAAGTGTCATGGTATAAAAAGAAAGGAAATGGACCATGTCTGCTCTCTGTGGCTTTGGGAAAAGTGGAGTTAACTCCAGATGTCATACTGATGTAACCAAGAACTGAATTTGGCTATTCATCTTGAGTCAATGCTACCAATAAAAGTCTGCCAAAAATAACCAACTGGTAAATATTAATTTAAACAGAAAAATTGGAAATCAGTTTCACACTGAGTTGCAACATGGGGCCACTGCATGCTGGCAGTAAGAACATAATGACATGAAGTGCCAATAAAATACCTGGAAAGCATTACTTCTGTGTGACATCCAATAAAGATGCTGCACACACCCCTACATTTTTCAGCAATTAAATGTCTGCAAATGAAAGTGGTCTCTCCCCAATTCCCTGTCTGCAATGGCCAAAAGATGGCCCAGCAGTGCTGTAATAGAAGTTTTTCAGGGTGGCCCCTCTGCACAACAGCTGTTTCGCAGTCTGATAGTAGTGTCTCCAACCAGCTGCTTCAGTTTGCTCCTGGCTGTCACTCCTATAGGTTAATAGGAACAGAGGCAAGAGAAGGGCCTAGGCCAGCATAAAGCAGAAATAACAAAATTTTCTGCCAAAAGGGAGTGTGGGATAGGAACTTTAATGGGCAAACAAACAAAGGCTCAGACTGAAGCCTGAGGCGCTTCAGTGTGCTGGCAACAGGCAAGCAGTCCTGGAACAAGTACAGCCCAGAGTCTCAATTTGAAATGACTGTGTAGCCTCTGCGCCAAAAAAGTTTGGCTCCGTGTATACATGTGTGCATGTATATCTATATCCCCACACCAAATATGTAGTTGTGATAATCATGTAGTAAATTACAGAGCCATATGATAAACTGCATGTGCCTTTGACCACCTCACCTGCCCCCTGCCAGCTAATCCATCTCCATTTGGATTTACCCTGTCATTCCAAATGGAGGCTTTAATCCTGCAAACACTTATGTATTTGCTTAACTTTAAGCACTTCAACAGTCCAGTTGAAAACAGGTTTGGCTGTGTATAATTCCAGGATCAGCTCTAGATTCATTCATGGTTCTGTCTCTTACATTCGATGGAAGCTGCTCGGGCTTGTGATTTCTTTTAGCTGATAGGACAACACCTCTAGCACTGGTGTAGACTGCTGGTTTAGTGTATGCCATGGATAAATCCACTCTATTCCGCTGGCTTCAATATTGTTACAACAATTTACACCAACTGCCCTGTTGAAAAAGAAAAGTCATCAGGATTACTAAACCTTAATTTACAAATATTAGGTGCATATCAGTCTGAGCATAAAATGAGGGCAGGGTGCAAGTACCAGATTTCTTATTCCACAGGATGGAAGTACAGGCTGATGATGTCATTCTACTGCGAGATCTATGCAGCCACGCTTGTTTCATGAACGTTAAGGAAGTCTTGCAGAGCTTCCATCACCTGTTCTTTTGTGACTTCAGCTCTGGATTTTCTCCCTGTCTCCTACCATGAACTGTGCAGAAAACAAAGAGAAAGGCAGCAGAAGTAGTATAATTGTATACTGCAAAATAGCATTCATAAGTCACACAAACACTAAAGCCTACGTATAATGAATCTGTCCTTTAGGGACAGTCCTTTCCGTGTCATTGTCTGGTACTTATGTTGTTGTTCATCTAGCTAATTACTGCTTTGAAAGGTATAGTCCTGCTGTCATGCCTAGATTAGCAGCAAGTATTTGGCCAGCTACTTTCTTGTCACAGTTGATAATTATTTAATGAGTTCTGTTCTTCCCTAGGAAAGCAAGATTGGGATAGAATTGGACTTATTTTATCACAGTAGCATTGCTGCGCCTGTTGGCAGGTTTGACAGTGACAGCGCTGGATTTCAGTAAGACAGAAGAAGAAGATTTCCATAAGTAGTTCCTGAATCAGTTGGAAGCAATGGGAAAATTAATAGTAATGAGTGAATCTCAATAGATACTGACTCATTACTATGTTAGCTGCCAGACTTTTTCTGCAGCTGCAAACATGCTGGAAATTGAGCCATGCTTTTAGCTAAAACAAAAGGCATCATAAGTTCATGCAATAAGTTGCTAAAAGGGGAAACCTAACTTTAGATTGACAGATTTCTCCATTGGCCAGGGGCTACTGAAGTCACATTATCTTTTTTAATTTTTTTCCAGTAGAAATATATTGATAAATAAAAGACCATCATCAACAGGACCATATGGATCCTTCCTTCAGATTACCTATCTGGAAGAATTTTTGGAGCAATGAAGACAGGTAAAGAAACTTTGTGCTGAGACCAAGTTAGAATGTAAGTAACAAAAGTTTATTTTATGTATAGTTACCTGCTGCAGTGGGGTTTATTTCAAAAGCTCCGTGGTAACTGTTCCTAGTTATTTTCCCTGCTTGTCTGGAAATTTTCAGAAATAAACAAGAACTGTATATGGAAAATGTTAACACCTTCAAAGCTGTTTACAAAAAAAATGTAGAAAAAACCTTAGTGAAATAAATGTGTTAAATTTTTAATTTTATTTCAAAATGTATTTTAAATCAAACATTTTAAAAGTTTCGAAGCTAAAGCAAAACATTTGGGTAAATCTTAAATACTTCTTTTCTGTTAGCATTTTACTTCAAGGTAAACTTGGGAAGGATTTTTATTCTGTTGCAGAATAGGTTGGATTTCCCACAAAATGGAAACCATAGTTCCTGCTTACCTTTACTATTTCCCTCACACAGAGTTGTGTTTTTCCTTCTCAGAGCTGTACAAACCTTCTAATTCCTTAAGGCCGTAAAGCATGAGGATCTTTTCATTTAAGGTTAAGGATTCATTTTTGAACTTGTGTTCAGTCCATTCCCTTATCCCTAACTCTCTATCTAAAACATGATTCAGGTGGGTTTGTCTGTCGCTTGCTTTTCCTAGAAATGGCACTGAGTCACCAACTAACCACCACTAGACATGCCAAGATGCCCTGCATTGAAGTGCCTTCTATATGGCCACATCATTCAGGGAAGCACTGGTAGCCAGACAGGGAGAAGTTGGTTGGTCTGAAATAAACGACCTGAAAAGCTGGAGTACTGCTGGTGTCAGCAAACTGCTCCTATAAACAGCAGGAGCAAGTGAACTCTGAACAAACAAGAATTTATTGTTAACCAAGCATACTCAATAGTACTAACAGATAGTAATAACTCATTCAAAGCAAAATGGAGAATAACTGACTTTTAAAAAGAAATTACTAAATCTAATATGTTTCCAAGCAAGACAGTTTCTTAGCTGTCATCTTTTCAGAATTTTGCCATTTTTGATTAGATAGTTTAACATCTGTGTTTTAAATGGTCCAGTCCTAAACTCACCAAAACCAGTGAGGAATTCCATCTGGAGTGGCTTTTCCCAGGTCAGAAGTGTTGAAGACAGTTGCTATCTCTTCATAGTCTTTAGCATAAGTCCTGTAAAATGTATTCTGAAATGGTAAACAAAAGGTTTTCCAGGAAAGGAATGCAAATGTAATATAAGTATTCAAGCTGAAAGGGGATTAAAAGATATGTTTAAGTAATCTGTGGAAGAAGCTTTCTTGCTTTGAATTATGCTTCTGCTAGGAGAAGTGCATTCCTTACTGAGAACTGAGTGACGCTCTGTCTGCAGCACACTGGTTTTTTTTCTCTGAAGAACACTGAGCAAATAGCACAATACATTCTGCTGCTGAGGTTTAGTTCTCTGAAGTTTAGTATCAATGCTCTGACTTTTTTCACAACAACGTGTTGACTGGTAGTGTAGAAGTAATGGATTTATCAACAGGTCTATTATTGCATTTATCTTGGGTCTAACATCTATGTGTATTTTTTTGTTCCTGCTATTGGATATGACAAATATAATTTTTATCTCATGGCGAGCATATGTACCAGTTCCTTTGGAGATGATTTCTCTGTGATAGTAGAATAAGTAAGCCATGTTCTGTGCAGATGTGTTTGCAAGCGTGCTAAATGAGATTGTTGGTTTTGCAGTTTAACACTGGAATGTATTTTTTCTAAACACACATTCATATACACAGCTATGACTTTATTCCTCATACCATTTTCATTGCAGATAACCAGTTGCTGATTCATTCCTGAGAAGTAAGGAGATTTCAAGTGATGCAAAAGGTGCTTTATCTCCCTAACTTGATTATTCTGTATTAAACTCACTATCATTCCAAATGAGGAACATGTCATCAGGCAAAGAGGTTTAGCTGGTTATCTTCACATGTCTTAAGATTATATCAAGGGTTTTGATAACCTGCTGAAGTAAGAGAGTGAGGATATTCCTATCTCTGATGTATCCTTTTACTTTACCTTCCTGCCTTGCTGGCTGAACTTAGCTATGATGTTTGCAGAAGGTATACAGCCCCAGAGAGAAGCCATTCATGCAAGGCACCAAACAAAGCCTAAATCCAAATATCCCCTAGTCTGGAGAGAGCTTAAGGATGGATCTGCATCTGATCTTTGCTGCCACTTTCAAATATATACATATTTTCACAATAAGCTACTTTGCCTGTTTCTCCTATCAGAAATGTATACATACAGTTGCACGCCAAATGGAATGCCAGAACTAGCATTATAAATGGCTACTAACAATCTATAAGTTGAACTTGTTATACTCTTAGTATTTCCATCCCTTCTTTATCTGCCTTTACCTGTCTCTTTACATACATGTAACCAGAGTGTTTTGGAGTTGTTCAAAGTGACATAAGAGCTTTAGGTTGTTGTTTTTTTTTTCTAATACAGAGGTTGGTCTGGACTTGGACTCTAGAAAAAGGCCTCATATTTGCTCTGCTGGTTCTCCTTGTACCGTGTGTGATGATGTTGAAACAGGAGTTGCTTATTACAAGAAGCACAACTTCTACCTGAACAGAGGAGGACATGCCACAGCTGCATAGTCACAAGCACATCACTTCATGTGAGAGTGTCCCTGTGTCCAACCAATGTGAATGTGAATTCTTTTTGCCTCCTCCAGTAAATCTATCACTTTGTAACCTTGTCTCACTTTAGTCACTGTGGCAGAAGGGTTTAAGCTTTTTAGGTGGGTCTTGTCAGGCTGGCAATGTCTGAAGGAACATCATCCATTGTAGGTATCATGAAGTTAATATCATAAAGTTAAGGAACAACTCTATTATGTTTCCTGCAGTTCCCCGAGGAAATGGGAAACAAGAATCATGAGTGGTCAGAATGAAATCTTTGTCTCCTCTACATCAGTGCAGCATGACTCCCAACAATACACTTCTCTGTGTAAAAATCAAAAGGAGT
Source organism: Piaya cayana (assembly GCA_013389865.1). Lineage (NCBI taxonomy): Eukaryota > Metazoa > Chordata > Aves > Cuculiformes > Coccyzidae > Piaya > Piaya cayana. The sequence goes on along the minus strand of WAAB01017050.1, from coordinate 70,375 downwards.
TCTACCTGCAGAAGAAATACAAGGGAAAATTTAGCAAAAGGTAATTGCCCTGTGGATAAGCTAAGTAGCAGTGCAAAATGTGAGTAGTAATAATGAACTTCCATTCAAGACATTTTTATTTTATTTTGTACTGAGCATGCATTTTGTAATATTTCAAAGCACCAAACATTCACTCATTTGGCAGGCGTGAATGACACAGAAGTCAGCATCTTGTGATCAACAGGAAAAGAAAGAATAAGAAGAACACTCGCTGTTCTGATGTCATCTCCCATTGTTATTGTTGTTGTTCCTCTAAATAATAGAATTCTGGAAGCAAAACCGTAAATCTCAAAGCTCAGCATTGTGTCATTCAGGGATCAAGGTCCTTGTTGTTGATTGATTCATGCATTTTTCATTTGGCTAGCTAATATCCTTTAAATGGAACAGACACTTAGGCAGCGAAACTGGAGCTATTCTCCTCTCCCACCAGAGGATGTAGCATATAAGTTAACCATGATTTTTGGAAGAAAATATCATTTATGGAACACAATGAATATTATTCACCTCATAAATCTAACATTAATTTTCTCCTCAATATGTCAGTGCTATTATGCATTAAGGGTACTCAGCTTTTAAGGTTAGATTGTGATATCTTTCTCAAGTTGAATAATACCTTATTCTTTGAGTTATCCTGTTGGAATAAAGTAATAAGACATCACTTGACATAGGTAAGAGTATCACAATCTAGCCCTTAATGAAATTTGTAGAAGCTGAGAGTGTCCTCCACAAGAATGAGTCTGTAATCCATATTTTTCTGGTTTTATGGATATGTTCTACCTTCATTTGTAATCATTACACACCTGCATGGTAATGGCCTGATGCAGCTACTTATATCCCACTACAACTTCAATTATTTTAGAACTATCTGAGATTGTACCAATAATATAATAAAAGTTGTCTTTGCTTCAAAAATTTCAATGTTACTTTGTTATATCAACATTATAAGGAATATTTCTTTTAAAAAAGCAGGTAAAATAGTTGTTAAGGAATTACACAACTCATTAGTCTTGACATGGGATGAAGAGAGTACAGGCAGCTTTATTCTAAGGAGGTATTTGGTTTTTCTTCAGACCTTTAGGTAAAATCCGGTTTATCTCAGCCTTATGATGTGAGCCTCAATGTCTCAAAGACTGCTAATGTCTTTCCTCTTTGACCTTGCTTCAGCCTGGCCACATGGCCAGTTCCTTAGAATTCTCAGCCTTCTGTTAAATATCAGGATTCGTCAAGCATTCCCTTGCAGTGAGATCCCAGGTATTGCAAAGACTATTTTTTTCATACGGTTTTAGGCACAGAAGTATGTGTTGAACCTGTACTATAGCCAAACAAATATTTGGATTTCTGCTTAAAGCAAGCAAAATCTGAAAGGAATATACAGTATGGAGATCAAAAGAACAGCTCCAATACCTCCATCAATGTGGTAGCAACATATAGTGTCTGATGGAAGACAGGACTGCATCCAAGATAGCCTCTCAACATTCATGTTTGTGGAGGATTCTCACTAAAATTTGCTTTCATTCATGAAATATTTCATACCTTATGGCACTTTGAGTTATTCACCATCAGTTCTCAAACATTGCATTGGGATTCCTGAAGGAACCATCCTGAATTGGGGTTTGGGCTCAGGATGACTGCAGTGTGGTCAGAGGTAGGTGAAAAGGACAGAAGTGACAATGGACATCTGGAAATCCTTGGAAAAACTTGAAGAAACCCATGTGTGACTCTGTTTCCATGGGTAAAGGGACATTGCCAGAACGCCTGCTTTCCGGGACATAACAGGCTGTTTGGAACAGTGCATCAACAGCTGACATATACCCTTGTTTTGTCTAGAAAAAAAATAAAGCAGGAGTGATGAAAACAACTGAAAGAACTTCCCATTAGAGTTAATTCAGTCAGCAAAAGAGAAGTCTGACAGCACAAAGAAAAGAATGGTGAAAGACCTTAATAGTGTGAATAGAGAATAATAACATAGAAAGAACAGTAAAGTGCTGAATGTTGCCTTTCGAGTACCACCCTGCTTTTCCTCCTTGTTGCAAACATACCAATAAGAAAAATCAGTGCATCCGATACATTCTGGACTGTGTAAATAACTAATCATTTGGGGTTATATATGTAATTAGAGAAGGAAGAATGTGACATTTAAGCCAAAAAAACAGGGAGACGGCTAAGAATGAAATGTATAGAAAGAACAAAATGGACGTTCTGCAGTATCGTGCCAGGTGTTCGTTGGGCTCAGGGCTTTGTTGTTTGAGGTAGGTCCATATCATGCTGAGAGAAGAGCAGACATGAGACAAGGAAAATTTTCACATTCAAACTGAGTGCTTAGAGCAGCACTGGGTTTTTGAGCAGAAAGAGAAGCAAGATGATACGACCTCTTCCTGTTGGACTGCAAGGGTTGTTTCCTGCTTTGTCAGAACATCATATCTGACATCGTATCTGTTTTGAGAAAGGTTGTTATTCTGGTGGATCCTGGAAAAAAAGATTAAACTCTTCTGGAAACCAGGGACATTTTCTGTGGAAATGAAGTGCTAGAGGAGAGTTATGAATTTGTTTTTCTTATTTTTTTTATTTTATTTTCCTTTTATCTGAATTTCCTTACAGGGAGGGGAAGGTAATTCTCTGAACTCCATGACTAATTTCTTGAGTAAAATGTTGTTTCTTCCTTCACACGGAGGAGAAACTGGGGGGTTTCCAGGCCTCAGGCCTACAAATCATTTAAGCATGCATTTAAATGCCTCTGTTTATCCACACAACCAAACCAACTGCTTTAATCTTGCAAGTGGTCATTTAAGTTTACAACAAATGAGTTGGATGGGTGAATAAAGAAGAACCTAAGAACTGAGGCTGAAACACACGGAAACCCTATGGAAAAAAATCACACTGACATCAGTAAGCCCACCTTGCTAAGTTTTGTAATAAATAGCCAACATCACAGAGGTATTTTTAGAGGAAAGAAAGAGGCAGGAGGTGAGAGGGTCGGATGACAGGGAGCCACGCTGCAGCTGTTGGGCGCTGCTGGCCCCCAGCACCTGCATCCACACCTTTGGGCTGCAGCCCTGGGGAGAAAACACAGCTGCACCTGTGCAAACATCATTGGGTTTGTGTTTTCTTGGGGTTACTGTAGCAATAGCAATTCAGCATAAAAGAAAATATCAAGTTATGTAACAGGCTTAGTGGGAACCTGCTCTGCCGTATTTTATTGAAGTAGTTAATGTTAGTGTTGTCTTCTGATTTTTGGCTAATTTTTATTGATTTCATGACATATAGGGACCTGAAGAATTAGCCACCCCAACTAACAATAAGATATAAAATACCATAAGTTGGTCATTAAACCTATTTTTATTGATTTTAAACTTTTATTCAGCAATATTTTTATGTCCCATAACCCTGAAATTATAGATCTTTCTGGAACTTCTTTAACCCAGCCTGTGTTTTAGACTTCCTTGTCCATCCAAATGAACTTAAATCCAATGCAACATGTATTGCTAGATGATCTCCAGCCCCTTCAGCCACATTGCCCATTTTCCAAGTACTCCTTCCATACACAGGCTTACAGCAGGGAATTTCCTGTAAGTTCTTGACATCATTTAGAATTTGCATTGATGAATTTCAGCATTCTTAATTCTTATCCATAGTCACCTTCTTCATTGCTTTAAGCATAGATGAAGTGCTCACTGCCTGGACAATCCCTTGAGATGACCTGGGCAGAAGGATTTGGTCTTACCTCACTTTAGCAGCCCATAAATGTCAAGGAGTGATTCCTTTGGGGATGGTATTTTCTGTGCTTGGTGACAGTTTGGACAGCTGGGACAGAACTGGCAAAGTCTTTGGCATGCTTGTATGAAAAATACAGTATTTCTGCATAAGTTCCAATCCATTTTCAGGTTCAGATAATTCCAAACCATCTGAAATGAGGAGTTTCAAACTGTGGCCAACAATTTAAGTTATCCAGCTCACACACACAGGCTCATTGAAATCAGACAGTTGAGCTACGTGAGAAAGATTTATTTGTGGGTAGTTGAGACTTAAAAAGAAAGTCCAATATGAGGAAAACTAATTAGATAATTTTAAAGGTGCAAGGCCAGATCCTTATATGATGGCACTTGAATATCTTTTATTGCTATTAAAAATTTCCCTTCGTTGCTTTTTAATCAAATGCTTCTGTAATCTGATTGCTTTAATCAAATGCTTTCCAATTCTTCTGTAAAGTCTGGAAATCTGAGTAATAACATTATGTGTGGCCCCAAGTGAGAAAAGTAGGTAGTTTTCCAAAGAGCCACGAAGAAGACTTAAACTCATTGCTGTCTCTTGGTTTGTGTTGACCTGCCTGCCTTCAGGCTTTAGCAATTCACCTGAAACTTCAGATTCAGGCTCTAGGACATTGGAATTTATTTTGCTTTCCTGTAGGCCTGCAGAGTTCAGTGCAAACACAGATTACTCCAAGTTTAGTTGTGAGGCTTTACTTCAAAACCTTAGCAAACATGCATCTGTTTTCCACGTGCTTTGTTGATGCTCATACAGCTTCAGTTTCCTTGATGAGGGAACGAGTTGTTCATCCAGAAGTGCAAAAAGAATTAGAATTTAATAAAATAAATAATTAAAATAAATAAAATTAATTTCCAGTCACTGCTAGTGAGGCTGGAATGGAGTTAACAGCAAATAACTTGCAGGACATTGTTCTGATATCCTGCTCACGTTTGCTACTCATCAAATCATTGAATCATCAAAATTGGAAAAGACCTTTAAGGTCATCCAGTCCAACCAGCAGCCCAACACCCCCATGCCTACTAAACTATGTCACAAAATGCCACAACTACACGTTTTTTGAACACCCCCCGGGAAAGAGACTTCTCCACTTCTCTGGACAGCCTGTTTCAGTGGTTGACCACTCTTTCAGTAAAGAAATTTTCCCTAATATCCAATCAAAACCTCCCCTGGCACAACTTTAGTCCAATTCTTCTCATACTATCACTTGTTACTTGGGAGAAGAGACCAGTATCCTCCCTCACTACCACCTCATTTCAGGTAGTTGTAGACAGCAGTTACCTCAGGGCACTAAAACCACAGCAAGATACAAAACTTACTCATTCTGTTAAGGAGTGTTTCTGAAAAGTGACAGCAGGTATATTTGATGTTTTGCAGAGGGTCAGTATATTATTCAGCTGAATGCATTCCCATTTCCAATTCTGCCTATGGTCATATTAAAATATAAAACTATACAAAAGTAAGCCACACTGACATAAGCACTGTTATATGGGGATTACTGAGATTTTTTGCCACTTGAGGTGATTCTTAAATCCATGCAGTGAGAGTTTTGGGACAGGACCTTACACTTGGAGATGTGTTTTTTGTTGTTCTTCTTAATAGTGGTTTGTCAGCAGGTCCAGAGACATATTGGCTATGAGTATACTGCACAGCGAGAGGTGCCAATCAATGCTCCCAAGCACTGGTGCTTTGGACATATTTCATAGAATCATAAATCATAGAATCTCCTGAGTTGGAAAGGACCCACAAGGAACATTGAGTCTAATAGGACAACCCCAGAATTCACACTATGTGTCTGAGAGTGTTGTCCAAATGCTTCTTGAATATTGTCTCGTTTGGTACTATGACTGTTTCCCTGAGGATCCTGTTCCAGTGATCCACTACCTTCTGGATGATGAACCTTTTTCTAATATCCGACCTAAACCTCTCCTGGCACATCTTCCTGCCATTCCCTTGGGTCCTATCATTTATTACTAGAGAGAAGGGAGCACTGTCTGCTCCTCCTTGTGAAGAAGTAGTAGACCACACTAAGGTCTCCCCTATGTCTCATCTTCTCCAGGCTGAACAGACCCAGTGACTTTAGCCATGCCTCATGCGGCTTCCCCTCTAAACCCTTCACCAACTTTGCGGCTGTCCTCTGGGCACTCTCCAGTAGCTTTATATCCTGTTTATACTGCAGTGCCCAGAACTACACCCAGTACTCAAGGTGGGGTCACACCAATGCAGAGTAGAGTGGGACAATCACCTCCCATGACATGCTTGATGCATCCCAGGACATGATTTCATTGATTAGTGGAGGTGTAGCAGCCAAGTTGTCTTCACTGGGTCAGGCTTTTGTGTCCTATTGGGCAGCATCCCCCTTCCCCAGGTGTCCCCATGCTGGCATCACAGCAGCTCCCCTCATTTCAAAGACAGAAAGCAGTTTCAGGAGGGGGTCAAGCAAACAGAAAGAAGCTGGAAGGTGACTGAAGGTGGGCATGGCTCCCGTTCTGCATCATGATGGAAACGTGCCCTACTTCTTGCATCCCTCAGAGGCTGCATCTCTCACCCTGTACCTCTCGGCCCCATGCCACCCCTTGGTAATAGGGTGTCACAGGGTGTCACAGAGAGGATATGGGGGAGGTGGGTCACTTTTCTCCGTGAATATTTATGTGCAGGGGCACCTGGAGACCTCTGCGCACGCCAGGTGGGGGCAACCCCTAATTCACACTCTCCTGCTAGGAGAGGCTCGCATTTCGTTATCACTTGCTGACATCTGCTGGCTGCGGCACGAATTATTACAAGTGATAGGACGAGAGGAAATGGCCTCAAGTTGTTCCAGGGGAGGTTTAGATTAGATAACAGAAAAAATCTCTCCTCAGGAAGGGTTATCAGCCATTGGAACGATGTGCCCTGGGATGTGGTTCAGACACCATCCCTGGAGGTATTTAAAAGATGAATAGATGAGGTGCTCAAATATATAGTTTAGTAGTGGACAAGCGTGGTTGGACTCAATGATCTCAAAGTTCTTTTCCAACCAAACAATTCTGAGTCTATGATTTCAGAAAGATCACCAACCAGGAATGAGTGGGCAGGTGCACAATTCTCCCCAGGGTCAGCATGCCTGTATATGCCACAGGGGCAACTGGGCCAGCTCCCTCCTTTTGCTATATTCCCATTTTGTTTGTTTGTTTATATGGAGAGACCCTTCTTTCTGTGATAAACACAGGCCCCAGTGTATTTAGTTAAGTGGGTGCTGGTGCTTGTGAGGACACCAAGGTAACGTGAGCCAGCATCATATTGTTTGGAGCAAGCTCCTTGTGCTGAAGCGCACAGTGTCTTGAGATAGTCAGAAAATGGGAGGGATTGCAGGCAGATCACAGGGCTTGCCTGACCATCCTGTGTCCCCTTATGCGCTCTCTTTCCCCATGTTTGCAGAGGGAAACCGTAAGGGACTGCCTGACTTCGGAAGGAGTCTGTGCTCTCAGTGGTGACTGTGGCCAGTGCATCCCTTGGAAGCTTCTTGCCCCCAGCTGTATCACTGAAGGTACAAGGAACCTAAATAATGTGCTCAAGGCCAAAGGATGAGTAAATGACAGAATAAAATTCCAGTTCTTCAGCCATGTGCTTTTAAGGTACTTAAGAAGCACCAGCAAATGAAGGTTGGAGTAATCCCTGGCTGTTGTAGGAATTGTTAGAACACACCCTGTCTTCTGCTTGGATCAACTGATGTGAAGAATTGCAAATAACTGACTCTGAGGCATGTAAAAAGAAAGGGCCAGGTGTAGGATTTCTGCACAGGTGTTCAGGTTATTTTGAACAGATCTCTGGTGTTTCAAATTAGTGCTGCCTCAAAGTATTTACCTGGAAATGTTTCAAGCAGTTCTTCGTCCTTAACATGCCACTTAAGAACAAAACTGTTTATGGTCAAAGGGAATTGAAATAAGCAGACATTATTTTTAATGTGTACTGTGTGTCTGAGTCCTCAGAGCACTGTGTAGCTCTGTGTGCTTTTTCTATGCATTAGATATCACATGGGCACTGCTGGCAGATTGAGTTTTGTGGTCCCCTACTATCTTGGCATAAATGCCATTTTAGATGTCTTATGTTGTAGGGTTGCCTGTAATTAAGAGCTGCATTTAAAAAAAAAATCGAAAGCAAAACCGTCCCAAGTGAAAGAAAAATTTGAATGCATGAGAAAATACTCATTGGGAATCCAGTGCCCCTTTTACCTTACAGTGCTCTTTTTCACTGAGCTGAAAGAAAATAAAATTAATAAGCTTGAGGTACATTAATACATAGAGAGTAATTGTGCCATTTACTGTATCTTAAGTGCTGGAACTGATTAGCTTTTCTCAATCCTTTCAGCACTTTAAGAGGACAACACACCTAGTAAACAAAGACACAGTATTCTTCTCTGATAGAACAGATGAAAGGGGAGACTATTTAAAACAGATATGAAGATATTTCTTACTTTACTCAGTGAAAATAAGCAGTTAGCTTGCAAGCCATGAGATCCTATGAAAGCAACTAGAGTCTACTAACTGTCTCAGATCTTGTCTTCTCCCATGCTTTAGCTTGTATATGGGCACTGGAAATAATTTCTTTGTTTTTAACGTGTTGATGTACAGCTAAAAATAGCTTTGTCATATTCAGAGTTTATCCATTGCCAAGAAAATAGAAGTCAGGATTGCAAATCACAAAAAAGGAAAAATCCAAAGGTCTGCACCAAAGAGAGGTGTGGCCAAAATATTCCCTAAATAGCAGATGGTGTGGATTGATATATAAGCACTTCTGGCCATTCCTATCAGAAATGATGCACTGTGTGGGATTCACTGATCCAAGGAAAATGTCAAACATGAAGAAATCACATGAGTCGAGCAGAGGAAACTTTTAGTGTTCTAACAGCTCAGAGAGTCATCTTTTCAGCAAGGGTATCTGAATTACTTTCCCAGAAAGAGTATGCTAAGGCAGTAGCTCTCAGCATTTTCTAATTTGTAACCGTTGGATTTCTTTCTAGTGAATGCTTAGATGCTTGCAAAGAAAATACAACTATTTGCAATATATTTACTTTCCTTAGGCATTACTTAAAAATATCTCACAGATCCCCATGAGAAGTTAGAAATCGTATCATTGAAGGCCCAATAGTGGTTAAAAGATGTAAAACGAAACCTTTCTTATGTACAGGACATATGTATGATACAGACTTGAAACTCCTGATTTCATGAAGAAATGTTGAAGGGATGGCTTCAAAACATTGTTTTAAATACATAAATAAGGATAAAATGAAGGAGAAGAAGAGATTCATAATTAAGGGAGGGAAAATATTTCCTTTTGACACTTAGTGGGAATTGATGCGTGTGTTTTGGGCCAGGTAGAAAAGTGTAAAGCACATGTATGTGGCAAGGAGAAGTTATAACACTTTATGCCACAGCTGAGGTCTCTCTGATCTCAAAGTTCTTTTCCAACTATTTGATAGTAATCCTAGACATTCTTTGGGCCTAGGGTAGTTGTGCCAAGTGGGCTGACTTAGAGCTGCCCTTGCAAGCCAGATTTTAAGGATTGTTTCCCAACTGACACAAAATTGAGAAAAGCAAGACACTGTGGCTAGAACCATGCAGATCTTTTGGCAGTGATGGTGATGAGTTGCAGGTTTCTTGGTTTCTGCTAAAATTCTAGCTATTCAACCGTCTGCTAGCAGAAGCCATGAAATGGTGAAATGCCAAGAACTAATTCAAAATTTTAAGACATAATTCAGGGATTTCTGTATTAAATGGTCACTGCATAATGAGAATTGCAGTTTTATTGTGTTCTAAAACAATTGTATGATTGTGCGTTCTATTTTCCACATCAGATAGCTACATTGTTTGCAAAATCTCTACTGTACTGCAGAATGGAGACTTCACTTTCACTAAAATAATCTGAAAATACACAGTTGAAACAGCCACAGCAACTTTACCCTGCCGTGTTACAGCTGTATCCTTGCTGTTAGACTTGCAAATGATCCATTTCCACTAGGGTACAACACAAAGTGGAAATGATGCAAATTATAATATCCACAATATTTTATATCACAGTCAGAAATTCTGATGTTGGGTTATGTTTACCCATTCACTTCTTTTACTCTGTAGAACGTGAAATACATTTTTTTCCCCATTTGCTTTAAAAATCAAAGTTAAATGAAAAGTAAAAATAAATAATGGAGTGACTGCTGAGGGAAGTTGACTCATTGTCTCTGTCAGAGAAATGATTTGTCATGGCTTTTTTGCCTTGGTTGGTCTTTCTTTTCAGGCAAATAGCTATCTGGATAACACAGGAAAAAGCTTCTATGGCAAGAACTGACAGTGCTGCACATTACTTTAAATGTGCGGAGAACTCATGCAGAAAGCCCACTTCTGGATCTGCTGTCCTTTAAAAAAACATTTTTCATTCTTCTAGTACCATTAACATCCTTTCAGTGTCTTTCTTAGTCACTTCCCACATTTTGGACTCAAATGCTTTGCAGGAGTGTTTCTTACAGCTCGATGTCACTGTAGCCCTCTCTTAGGCAATGTTTCAGCTGTCGTGAGGAACCCCGTAGGCAAGCCAAGAGTTAATGCCCCCCTTCAGACCAGCCAGGGGCCCTACAGCTGCTCTGAGCTGCCAAGCAATTAGGCTTGTCAACATCCCTCAAATAAACTCCGGCAGTATTATCAAACCCCATTGTTACCTGATCCCCCAGAGGCTGGAGAGGTTGTTATATCAGGACTGCAAGCTGCAAAGAGCCATGTCTGCTTTTTTTCTTTTTTTAAAAAAAATTCTGGATGACCCATCCTTTACTTCACTGGTTGGAACTGAGGCTCAAGAAAGATGGATCTTTTGGGAAAGGATTAAATATCTACTGTAATACCAGTCTGGTGGGGAATTATGATGTGTTTTACCCAGGAACCACATACAGAGCTGGCTTTCTTTTGGTTTTGCCTTAAAGCAATAGCCTGTTTCAGTGGACTACCTTAAGAATAATGGGATGCAAGTTGCATCTTAAGGAGAAAAATGTTGCCACAGAAGAGTATTTATTGTTCCATGGAGGGCTGCTACCTTGGAAATACAAAACCCAAGTCACTTCAGACAAAGGGCTGCTGTGCAGGCACAGATCAGTCTATGTGTGGGCCAAACTGGGCAGTGATTGGAAAGCAGACAGATAACAATCCTCCTTGAAGCCAAGGATGTGTTTGGAAGACTGAGTTCCAGGTTCAGTAGTGGCACAATAAGCCCATGTGCTTACAGAGACATGCAAAGATGGCAAAACCATTTTTTTTCCTTGAATACATTATTTTTAGCTTCCATTTTTGTACAGAAATGGTGAAAATTTTATTTTAGCAATGCAATTTTGTCCATCTGAGCCTACAGTTCATCTAAATTAGTTGACCTACACTGACTTCATGATTTTCCCAGTTTGTTTGCATTTGGAAGCCTACTGCTCTGGGTAGAACAGCAGCAAAGCACCCGTGGAACAGGGAGGTGGGACTACGATGCCTCCACAGTTTTGTTGGAACGGGTGAAGGGCAGTGAAGTAGCAAGGACTTGGGAATAAGGCACAGCAGTCCCAGACGTACCTCAGAGACAGTCGGTACCCAGGGACAAAGGTTGCTAAGCCCTCTGTCTGGATGAGTGCCAACCATCTCTTCCAGGAAAGGGCTTTCAGTTATGAGCATTTAGGGTGAGATCTTTTTAGTTTTTAGTTAAGCATAGTGTACTTCACTTAAAATGTTTTGAGTTTGGTGACTCAATTTTTAAGAGCAAGTAACTATACATTCTTTCTAGAAGGCTGAACAATTGCATGCAAATGTGCACAAGCTGACATCCACACAAAACAGGCTTTCAGCTTCTGGAGATTCTTTTCGTTCACAATCCAGAATTTCTATGAAAATCTTCATTTGGGTTCAAAAGTGTAAGATGTTACTGGCTGCAGGCAAAATATAAAGAGAGATGAAAAATGCCTCATATAAAAGAAAAAAGGATCTTGCAAGACAGAAAATACTCAGGACAAAAATATTCTCTTTCAATGCACGTATAATACACTATGCATTCAGGTGGATAAGCTTTACATTAGCATGAACACTGCTAACCCTTTCAGATGGGTATGGAGAGGCTGACCCTTTAATATAGCAGCCATGATTTATTCACTTTCATTGTACCAGGATGACTCTCTGTGTTCAAATATGCTTTTTTCCACATGTGAGAAATTATATTGTACCAAGGCCAATGCTGAACTGCAAACTGATTTCCCTTCCCTACCCAAATCAGTTTGTGTTATTTGTAAATCTAACAATAGCAAAGATCCAAAGGTCTATTACTCAGTGTCTCTTGATTTCCCTGTTTTATTTTGTGCCCCTTATCGATACTCTTCAGAGCTCAGGGCTGAAGCAACATAATGGGAGCCTGGAGACATTGTCTGCATCTCAACTAGGGTCTTGGCATTTGGTAACAACACCAGGTTGTCTTTTTTTTTTCTTTTCAGAGCAAAACAGCTGGTGAGTATTTGAGTGTGTACTGATGGCAAAAAACTTGTAGTAGAACTGGCTGGGACTCCTGCTGCAGAAGCAGTTACAAAATATTAGTACTGAGCAGAGAGACATGACAGATAAATAAGACAAAATGCAAAATATACTTTTCTGTTGGTCAGAAGCTTTAGATTTTTCGAAAGGTTCAGGGTGGTTTTGGATGCTTTCTTCCACATTATGTATGTCTTACATGACTGAACAAAGTCTTCCCTTTAACGTGCAGGCTTCTTTCATTTAAGTTTTCTGAAGCACCTTGCTATTATAGTGATGGAAGTTAGAGATTATTTAATGATGAATTTGCTGACATGTCAATAATGTTTATCTGATTTCTTTGGAAGGTGAAGAGGGACTATAAGAGCTTGAGGGAAAAGCCCTGTTTGTTTCTAACGCCTTGAGAGGTATCATTTCTGAAAAAAAGGAGAGTCTCTGTAGAGGAGATGTTTTTACTGGGCTTGGCAGATACATATTCGTAAATGTGCACATCAAATGCACATTAATACATTATTCTCTCAGTCATTCAGATGAACTGACACATTTATGTAATCCTCAAAGACATTATAGACTAGATCAACGGTACTAGTATTAAAAATAATGATAAAACTCGCATATTTGCTTCTCTTACTGTATATTCCCCTCTAAACTATTAACTCTTGGCTTTGTTATTCACAAATGAATGCATCCTTTATTCATACATTACGTAACAAACTGTCCGTGCTGCAGCTGGTAGATATATCAGATAAACGCAGATTCTGACTTTAAAAAGGTAAAATATAGACAGAAGTCCCAAGCTTGTCACTTTGATTCTGAAGGGCATATGCATGCACACCCACATGTAAACTCTAAATATTTACGTTTCTAAAGATGCTGCCATTAAATTTCATAAATAGCCTGGGAAGCCCAGCTTGAAAAAAATTAATTCCAGTCCTTATGAAGCAAAGAGCAATAATTTAAAAGAACTCTGGAATTTAACAAAAGAAGATTGAGTTATACCAAGTTACAGTTTCTCCTGCTTGTTATTAATATGCTTTTTTTCCCCCCTGAAATCATGCACATTGTCTGTAGATGCACTGGGATATTAATTTAAATGATGTCAATCTGAAAAGCTCAGCAAAAGAGAGCGCAGTGGCTCCAGGTGAACGCTAATGGCACTGAGTGCCCAGTCAAGTTTTAACAACCCCTCAACACTGATCATTCGAAGTAAATCATGGGATGCAGACAACATATTCCAAAGCATGTGCAAAACTACCTGCCTATGTATTCATCAAAGTGCAGGGTGAACTTTCATAAATTTCCTGTCACTTTTCCTCTGCTTTTTTTTCCTTGGCTGGCAAGAGTCACAGAGGATTTTTTATTTCCTTTTAACATTTCAGTATTTGATATTACACCAAGGCAGGGTGCTGCCTTCATGTTGAGTTAGTTTATGCAATAAAAAAATGAAATGATAGAAAAGTAAAAAAAAAAAAAGAGAGAGAGTTTTCTAATGTCTGTGACCTGAAAAAGAAAATGTGAGCAGCAAATACCCAATTGCAATTTTTATTAGGCAATTAGCTGATTGCTTTTGTGAAGTAGTGGCAAACTTGAGATACCTGCAGTCAGTTGGTGAGCATAGGGATTTGGATCCCCACCTATCTCAAATCCAATAGATTCGCATACTTCAGCTTTGATATTTCCCATGGTTCAGGTTAAAAAAACACACACGCCAAACAATTATTCTGTCTCAATCATTTATTTCTTAAACACCATCGTCAAGGGGTAGCAAAACAGTGCTGAGGGAAAGTCTATATAAGAATATTGACAGATGGATTTGTGCAGAAATGGATAATTAATGACCAATTAAAATACAAATTGTAAACCTCGTACCAGGAAAAATGAATTTCTGCAGTAGATGTTCCATTTAAAATTGTTCATAGCTAATAATGAACAACTATATTTTAATCTCAAATCATAATTTATGATTTGTCTTCTTTTTCTCTCTTTTAAAAGCTATATGTCCATTGACATGCACTCACATATACATTCACATGGCTACTTTCCAAATAACACTGCAAAAAATGGGACTTAGTCTCTGCACAAAAAGCTATAGGAATCTGCGCTTTTCAGAAAGGTAAATGTGCAACAGAAAGATACTGCTAATATAGAAGAAAATGACACTTAAACTATCCTCAGCAAACATCACTGGTAAAGCTTCATTAGTATGTATTTTCACATAATTCAATTAGCCAAAATACATACAAATGCTGGCAGTGCTGTTCCCTGCTCTGGGAGCGTCAGTGAAGCTTTAAACAGATCTGAAACAAAATTGCATAAATGGCATGTAAAGCCCTGTGCATACAAAGATACCTTCAGGGTTCTAATAAATTCATGAAACTTTTTAAAGTATGATTTCCTAGCAGGCAATCACTTTTAATTAACAGGATCACCTACAGCAACACATGTCCTTCAAAAACTTACATTATTTTTTCTTTTTGAATTTCAAAGTTTCTGTAGTAAAAGTTGAATAGCTGAGTAGCTTAACCTCAAAAGGATTGCAGGCTTTTATGACAGTTATAAACCACTGTGGTGCCTTCTTTATAAGAAGAAAAGATTCTTAACACAACAGAGAAAGAAGGAAATCTCTTTTTAGTCATAGCTAGAAGCAAGCATTTCCTCCAAAGGTCAGAAAACTTTTCCTCAGTTAAAGAATATTTTTAAGGACATTGCAGGCTACTTGTAATCTCTGGCAATTTGCTGTATGAATTAAACATAATTTCCAATATTTATTATTTTATATACTTCTGCATTTTCTTCTATTTCCCTGAGCTCTCAGTATACAGGCTTGGTAAACACGAGGGTGAACTTGTGAAATGGGCTTTCATAGTGAGCTTTACATGAGAGAGGCGAAGGGAAGCTCATCTCTTTATAAAAATAAAATCATACGAGTTTACTGAGCAACGTTTTTCAGGGCTGCATGTTTCAGGCAGTGTTTGCCACTTGCTTAGAAGCACATTTTCATGTTCTAAAGCTGGCTAATCTTCCTACCTGCAGAGTTAAAGTGACAAAACATTCCATATTTTGAGTTGGAAAGAAAATAACAGGAAAAGTTTAGTAAAGATAGTAGTGCCAAAGACAAAATTTAAAGAACCGAAACACCCTCCAGTCATTATTTATACGAATTGATCCATTAATATTGGTACCTGAGAAACTTGAGCGGTATTTGCATAAATGAATTTAAGGAGAAGAACAATAAACAAGGGTATGTTGTGCCTGCCTTGGTGCAGGAGCTTTTACAGGTTATAATAGTTCAGGTGCTATATATCCTCTAACAGTGACAAATGGTAAATATGTCTTACTTGCTTGATTTTGCAGCTTCCTTCCAGGTAACCATCTTTTTAGAACGCAGGGAAGGTAGGAGATACTGCATATGTGTGTCTTAGCATAACTGTTAGCCTCATGTCAGTGATATGCATGATATTGTGGATGAAAGTATCAGCACATTTCCTTAGGTGCATTTCCTGGCTTGGAGAAGGACAGATTAGGTAAAGCTCTGGGAGTGGAGAGAGGACAAAGAACCCTTGGAAAGTCCCACTCAAGAATTAGTTCTGAGGCACAGGTGGGCTTCTAAGAGAGCAAAAGAGTAAAAAGCATGTTTATGGATCAAACAGCCTTTCTGGCTAAAAGGACCACAATGCTTACAGTGCGCCTGTATTTGAAATGAACATGTGAGGACAAAGTCATATGCCATATGATACTGGCTGTGCTATAAATGATTGTGCTGTGTACCTACCAAGGTGCTTATGATGCCAGGCATCATGCAGGTGAATGTATACCCTATGTGTACACACAGGGATATTTCTGCCATAGAACAAGTGCCCTTTCCGTGTACCCAAGGGCAGGTTCAGCACATCCTCCTGACCCAGTGCAGGACCTTTTGCAACCTGCAGTGGGGCACATCAGCTCTATATTGCTCCTCTGAATTTTCTTTTTTTGACCAGCCTCTGTAATCAATAATTATTCCCACAGCTGCCTTTCCACAAGCAGCTGCTCTAGCTCTTGGTCAGTGTTGATTTCATCTTGTTTTCAAGCAGAACTTTACAGGAACTGAGTATCTGCTATGCACCTAGGACTTTGGGCAAGTCCTGTGTCTGAGAGTTTGCCTTCTACCTGTTGTTACCTCTTTTGTATATTGGACTGCTTTGGTGCAGTGGTTCATTCTTCTGTTGCTGTACAGCATCTAATAAAAGTTGCTTTTATCTTGGCAGAGGCCTCTAATTTTTAAAGAAGGCCAAATATAGAATCTTGTAGAATTATCTTATTCCTAAGAATAACAAAAAAATTCTCTGTATGGAGAAAACTAGTGCTTTGTGTTTTGGAAATGCAAATAGAACTTCTGTCCCAAGTCATATTATACACAAACATTTAATCTGCTGACAGTTTTTCTAATCAGTTCCATGAATGGAATTTTACTTCATTTATGTTGAAATTAATGAGGCCTTGCATACATGTATGCCTGTCTGTCTACCTGTACCATACGAAAGCATAATCTGTGTCTGGTATGCATTGTGTGTACAGTTGTGTATCTAGTGTTGACGTGGATTAATGTATTTTTACTGTAGCCAGCAGCTGGATTATAAAGGACAACCACTAGACAATTAAAAAGCATTCAGAAGGACACAGCATAACACAATCATCAAGATATGCCAAAATAAATTAGCATCATGCAAAGTTAGACAATGTTTAATTCATAGACTATGCCTATATTTAGCCATCTTATTATTTGCAATAATAATCCATTCTTTTATTGAAGGTTAATGCCAAGTTTTTCTCCTGAGTATCTGGTAAATGTGTCACAGGGCAGTGCAGCCCTTTTGATTTCTATCTACTAGATGGACTGAAGTTGCTATAAAACTATATATGCTTGTGGATGGATGTGCACATGCAAACCTGTCTGATGTAAGCACGCTCAACAAAAATAGGGAGACTTCCCTAACCACTGTTGAGGCACCTTCTGTCATCCTGTTTTTCCTGGGAAAGACCTAAAACACACAAGAAATACTAATAGTATTTTATGAAAGAATAGTGTCATTGCCTTCATAAAGAGAATGCTGTTGATTTCACAAATGTACATGTAAAGGATAATGACTGAAGATAAGGCAAATCACCATTCACTTTTGAGGTGCTCCGTGACACAGTGGAGGAAAGTCTTACAGGGAGCCATAGAAAAAGATCCTTTGAAAATGATATGAAATGTAGGAAGAGGTCTGGGGAACATAAGAAAAAACATCAAAATGGCAGAGTTTGAGTGGAGACATTAAAAGGTGAATGTCCTGAGACCATATCTGAGAAATGATATTTGTTCTGGTGATCAAAACTGGAGCTGGCCTAATTGAATGGAGAATATGAATAGCTGAACCGGGATGAACAGGGTGAATTAAACTCTTCTGTGGAATAGCTAGACTGGATTATGTAGAAATTTAATATATTTTTAACAGGGTTTTGAAGGAATGTGATTTGGAATTAGTGACAAGATTTTGAAGAAGGAATACTTTTACATAGATCATGCTGTCTAGGGATATGCCTGATGCCAATCATTTTGATAGCTAAGCACAAGAGAGCCTGATTTTCAAAGGTGCTGAGCACAGACACAGATCTTGTTCACTTCACGGGGAATAATTATTTATTATTATCTTGACATTTGTAAATCTGGCCCTAGGATTCTGACCATTAAGAAACTACAGTGTTACTGTAAATGAGGAAGGACAAATCATTAAATCATATATATGGAGAGACAGATTGCATCTTTTTGGACACAAGATAAGAACTTCCATTCAGAAGGTAAAGATCAACATTGTAGAATTATCTTGGTAGCTGCAAAAGAGGAAAAGAGCATCTGTATAGCTAGCAAGGTAGCATAGGTCTGTTCCCTTTTACTCTATGCTGTTGTGTGAAGTGAATGGAGTTAAGTTCTTCTTTACTGTCTGTCTGAGAAAGCTTGAGGTTTTGTACCTCTAGCTGGCTTTTCTGCTAAGACACAAAAGTGTGTGTATACTTCCATGAAACTTTTAGATCATATTTGATCCTTATTTTCTTTTTGAGTCAAGCAAATTCTGACAAAGTGCTTCCTCCATAGACTAACTGTGGTTGCCTCATGACAGAGATTATCAGGTATATGTGCCATATTCTTAGACTGTAAAGGTGGTCCATACAGATTGCAGGATTCTATAGGATTCTATTCTTATACAACCAGCTACATAAATGTGCAGAATGGGTAAAATAAAAATAATGAATGAGCTCAAACTCACTTGTAGTTGTTTATAATTGTAAACTACTGTGACAACACTGCAAAGTACAGTCCAAGGACCTTTTTTTTTCCAGAAAGGCCAAGTGGAGGCATCCAGTCAAGGGTAACAAATACTGAGGGTCTGCCTGGAAACACTGAAAGATGTCTATGGCCTCTTCTAGTGGGTACTCAAGAAGGCACAAGCAGAGTTGTTTTCTGCTCTTAGCTCTGCTGTGTACCCTTACGAAGTTGCTTCACCTCTGTGCTTCTCTTTCCATTGCCACCTTCTGTATGTCATTTTTATTCCTAGTCTTTTGCATGAGAGATCATCTCTTATCTTGAGCTTGTATAGTACCTAGGAGAACTGGGACTTAACCTCAGTTGCAGTTTCCCGTGTTACTGAATGTAATAGCCATGACTAGAAACTTTCATGTCAACAAATTTTTAAATTGGGGAAAATGCAGCTTTTCTCACTCAGAGTGGAATTATCATTAAAACTCAGAAAGGCCAAACAATTTTCAGGTACTTTTCTGGCCATATTTTCAAATAAACTTAAATTCAAAAAAATGTAAATAAGACATTTTATGACTTATTTAAGAAAAGAGTCTTTTCTGTTGCTTTTGTAATAAAACCATATTTGAAATATGTAGGCTTTCTTTACTCCTGCTGAGTTTCGTGAAACTGGAACATAGAGGGTCATGCTTCTGCCAGTTATACCTAATGAATCCTCATTTATTTCACCTCCACTAGTTTTACTTTTCAAGACTTTGTCTGTAGGTAGTAAGGCATTTATCCTTGAACTTGGTACTTAGACATAAGCAAAGCTGCAATTCCCTCTCTCTTGGGATTTACTTGTTAAGAAGTAGGTCTGTGTCCAACCACCACGAGACAGTGCCTGACCCAATGTCTTTAAGGCAAATAGATGAAGCAAATACTTCTGGGCCACATTATGGAAAGTGCTTATTGCTTTTATTAATGACTCTCCCTGCTGATACAGGTTATGCTGTTTTGAAGTAGCTTCTGGGGTTTGGTTGGCAGCAGGTAGAGAACCTGGAAAAAAATGTCTCTTTAAGGAAAAAGAATTCTTACTCTTCACCTTATCCCACATTAAGATGGGCTGCATGTGACTTACCACAGAGCAGGTATACAGTAATTAGTAAAACAGGTTTCACTCTGATGGCTGATGCAGGTGGAGGAAGCGAATAGCAGAGTGAAGGTGGGAACTGTGTTTTATTTCACAGATTTCAGCACAGAGAAAAATGATACTGATAGCTGTAGGGCAGGATTCATTTCTAATCAGGATGTAAATCCTAAATGAATGAATGCTAATGAATTATTACTCCTTTCCTATTAATTAACAGAGTGTTTCACAGCAGCCTCTAGAGAGCCAAGCCAGAAACCTGTTGTGCTATATGTGGTTTGTGTAGTTCTCTGCTCTCTTGATTATCTCATTATTTTGTAGGGACAAGGCCTTTTTCATACTTAGACATGAAAGTGCTTGGAAACAGCTGATATTAGTTACCTTGCTAGACCAGCTGGTTCTGAGGAGAGTGGTGCCCAATATTAACTTACCGTCATCTTGCTTTTTCTGGTTCATATGGAAGTTACTTAAATGTCTAACTTACTTGATTTAATACTCTCAAGAAACAGAGTTGGAAAAAAATCTGCTAGAAGAAGACTGAGGAATTGAGGAAATTCAGGAATGTTAGCAATTAACAGGAGGCTGGCTCTCCTTTAAAAATGCCTCACTGCAGCAAAGAGAGATATTAAGAAAAAAAAAATTAATTTCTACTTTGTTTTGCATGGCTTAGAGCCTGGATATTTAACTTCATGTGGGGGAAAAAGACTATGGTGTGTGTGTAGGTGTCAGCCATGATATAGATGAGCAGCAGTAAAGCTAGTGCATGAATTAAAGTAAAGAACATATGAAAGGAAATAAAAGAACCTTCCTAGAGATCAAATGCGGCATTTGTACAGAACCTTATTCAAAATGGATACAAATGCATTGGTTACTCAGAATTATAGGTGAATCAAAGGAAAATTATATCCAGGAAGATAAAGCAATCGACCAGCAGTCTTATCACGTGAGAGATAGAGATGCAACTTTGAAGCTTCCCATATGGCTTGCCAAAGGGCCAGATGTTGCAGGTGGAACAATGTCCTTTCTGGCTTAGCATCTGGTTCCTGTCATTCTGATCCATAAAAAAAGGAGATGGAGAAGGATGTGGTAAAAATTGTTTTATGACTTCATTTAAGAACAGAGTCTTTTCTGTTGCTTTTGTAATAAAATCATATTTGAAATGAACATTTTTCTTCAGAGGTGGAAGCTATCACAGACAGTGTGGCATACTGGAACCTGTTGAGTATCTTGGAGCTCAAGCAACTAATTTCTTGGCTATAAGACAATATGTAGCCCTAAAAGATAACATAACCCAGAAAAATCATCCTTTTTCACATTTGAGGAGAAGTGTTAACTATTTGTCAGAGTAAGGATCTAGGATTTACGGCCCCTTGATTTCATCATTGGCTCTGTCATCCTTGTGGGCATTTTGCAACCTGAATGTATTAGATGTTATCCTCACCTCTGAAGGATATAAGAGTGATTAGCTTTTTAATAAATGTGGGTAAAAGAATAACAATCAGTGAAAGAATTTAATTTTTTTTTTTTGTTAGGTGTGAAAGCAGTTCTAACTCTGGTCTCCCACAATCTTGGTAATTCCTGTCTAATCTTTACTGGTATTTCAGCTTTCCTTGCATGAGATGTATTGCCCAGATATATCAAAACAGAAAGCCAATAACATCAGTTGTTCTTCCTTCCTCTTTCATCCTCTCTCTTCCTCTCTGTACGTAGTCCATCTCCAACAGGAAGATGCAGTTGCTCCTGTACTAGGGTACCTTAAATCCTACTTTGAAGAATGGATAACAGTGACTGTCCTTCAGTTTACTGCCTTTATGATGAAGTCTCATTGCTATTAATTATTTTAGTTGTGTACTAATTTATACTGACTGGTTAATATATGTATGTCTTTTACTTGAGTACTTTTCATCACAATGCTGAATTTGCAGCATGTGAGATTGGTAATACTGCTGCAAGAAATAAAGACCTGTAGATATATGATATAATGCGAGGTTCACCAAGAGGACATTGCTAACCAGATCACGAGGCAAATGACAGAAAATATGAGTACAAATGAGTTGATCGCTCTGCCAGAATCCAATTTTATGTGGCTGCTGAATCCTTGTGATAGTTCACTCTGAAGGACAGCATGCACATTTCTTGTCCTTTTCATGATGCATCATACATCAGGCCAACAGCAAAGTCTCTGTTTGAGGTCAGTTTTATTATATTAAAACCAAAAATATTTCGTATTACTCCAGAAGTTGTAAAAAATATTATTGTTCCAAACACCACTCTTGACCACTGGAAAGGGGCTCATGAAACTCCATGTATGCAGCCCTGTAGGCAGTGTCACATAGAATATGATATGACATAGTAACATAACAGATACTGACAGGTTATCTGAGTGCTTCCAGCAAGAAGGCAAGTATCTTAGTACCATTGGAACATCATTATAGAAATTACCAGTAAGCTATTGTCTTCAGAAAGTGCCTTTGGGGAGAGGAGTGGGGTTTCTGAGAGGAGTCAGTTTGTAGAAGCAGATCCCAGTGCAACTGGACTACCAGAGATTAGAAATCAATTAATGCATAACAGTGTGAAAGCTGGTGGATGAGAGTGTCCACAGCAATTCTTACACAAAATCTTGAAAAGATGTCCTCTTGTTATTTGAATATCACGATCACTAGAATCAGACTCGTGTTCTATGAGAAGTACTGCTGAATGGTTGTTATAATTACTGAAAGTGATTATTGCAGTTTATATCTGACCTTCTGGCCCTCACAGTTAAAACTGGGTGAAGTCCAAGGCTTCTGGCAGACTTTGGGTGCTTTGATTATATAAGGTCAAGCAACTTTCTTGCATTCTCCTGTGTTTCAAAGACCAGAGCTTTCTGCTTTACTTTTTCCACTAAATAAAAATGTTTGTGACTAGGTCCCTCTGTATTTGTGCCCTATGGTTATTAAAAAGATTTCCTAGACATGGCCTCAAGTAGTGAGATGAGCCCACCCAAAAATTTCACATCCCAATTTTTCTCCAAACTGGTGTATTTGTCTCTAGTGTAATCCTTTTCTCAGGACATGAAAACCTATGTCAGAGACAATGCAGATGGAATCAGGCCCAATATTTGGACATATTTCTCCATTTTAAAATCATACAAAACTGTATTTGACATCAATATTACTCAAGAATTTTAGCTGTCTGAAAAATTATATACACAAAACTTTTATAACAGCATTTGCCTATAATCAATTAAGCCTATAATCAATAACCTCATTATAGGTAAGTTCTTGTGTGCTTGTGGATTTTCTTTTCCTAGAAGCAGTTGGTTGATATCATCTTGCCTGATATTTCAATGTGTTGTATAAAGATTAAATTAAAACTTGGTACAGAATTCTTTCAGGGTAATATTCCAGCCTGGCCTTATCAGAAAACTTCTACTAGTGCTAAGAGAGGGAGGTGGTGGGGAACTGGATCTGTGTAATAACATTTGATAGCAAAAAGAACAGGGCAGTTATGCTTCTCTGTTCAGAAAGTCATTCTAGTTTAGTTTTAAGTGGCAGGCACATTTTGCTGCCTTCTGGATCCTCATGCTTTCCTTTTACCACCTGCCAGATCCTGACTTACTTTGTGCTTCTCTCATCCCTTTACATGATCCTGCAGCCCCCTCATGCCTACCACTGGATCAGAGAGCTTCTGCATGTTCCCCGTTCCCCAGCTACTCAAGTCTGCAGCTCTGGAGCTCTCCCTTCTTATACTGGAAGCTTGTAGAAAAGTAAATAAAACAGTCGCGCGGCGCAGCGATCCGACTGGAGAGTCCCTACGCTACGGCCCCTGAAGCANCATGCCTACCACTGGATCAGAGAGCTTCTGCATGTTCCCCGTTCCCCAGCTACTCAAGTCTGCAGCTCTGGAGCTCTCCCTTCTTCTTATACTGGAAGCTTGTAGAAAAGTAAATAAAACAGGGCTGGGCATGGGCTCAAGCACACAATTGTGACTATACGATTCAACTGTCAACAGGCTTCTCGATGTCATTTTAGATGACAGCCATTACCTCTCCCCCGGATGATGTCACAGTTCCCTAGCATTATCCAGGGACTAGCCTCGGTAGGCAATTAGAATGCAGCCACCCTGTTTGGTGGGAAAGCAAATTGATGTATATGGGCATCAGCCATTTCGTTCCACTTGGCCTCTAAACAGGGAAGCATCTAGGGCCTGATTATTTAGTCATATTCCTACAGCATGTGTGTCCATTGCCCCCTCCCTTCCTTCTCAACCCTGCCATGCTATTTTGAAGGCCTTGTGTGCCTCTCCCCAATGCTATTTAATGCTGTGTTTTCACAAATATCTGGTTTAGGCTGCATTATTAATACTTGTGAGTACCTAAAAACCATAAGATGCTGCAGCACAGAGAATTATGTCATTGGCTTAAATATCGGAAGATTAAAAATAATACCTTTTAGGCTCCTTTTATTACCTCTGAGGGATTTTTTGGCAGGAGAGCAGAGGTTTTAGGACACATTCTGGTCATGCTTCCAAGCATCCTTCTGCATCATTGATGGAAATTACCTTTTTATTATTAAATGAGAGTAGAGATTCTCAGCAAATCATATGATCCCAGGAGTAGGGGCTTTAAGACTAATACAGTTGGCAACAATAATTCAGAATAGAGGGGTATCATTAGCACTATCTCCAGTCTTACTGTTGTCAGTGCTAGATGGAAGGGATCTTGGCCCTAAAGATAACTTTACCCAGAACTCCTGGGAACATATGGCCATAAATATAGGTTTAGGCTCTATTTACATGGCACAGTTCGATGCCATATAAAGAAACATCATTTGCTCAATTAGAGCTAGTTTGGATATCTTCATACAGCACTATATTTGTTCACTGTAGATATACTCATTACCTTCTTTTAGTCTCTGCCAGAGTTTTCCTTGTGTGTGATAATGAAAGGGTCCCTTCATTCCATTTTTGCTGATACTGCAGCAGGCAATGGGTTGTGTCCAGGCAAGGCTGCTGCACTGACCTTCAGCGCAACTCCCAACATACTTGAAAAAGAAATGGCCAAGTCCATGTAAACATCAAAGCATTGATTTGGGAGCTTAAACTTTATGGTCCTGTTTTGAAAATTTAAAACTTTTATACAGCAGTTAGAAAAAAATATGGTTGAATTTGTGCTCTTATTTGTGGACACTGACATATTTTTCCTATTTGGTTATCATTAGGGGTGAATCCACATAACTGATTTCAAAGCTCATAGGCAGAGTTTCTCACCCACATGAATGATCCAGCCATAAAACACGATTCTGAAAGCTGAAGCAAATTACTGGATGTTGATCTTCTCAAATATTGTCTAGAAAACAAAGAAAACTGTTCAGAGAGACCTGTGAAGCTTACCTCCTGATATCTAGAAAACACCACACAAATGCACAGACACAAATAAAAGGAAATCAGCAGTAAGCAGAGAACAGCTTTCTCTCTTCAGATAAATTCTTCCATCTGAGCTATAGCAGCTTACTGAACTATGAAGGTAGTGAAGCAGGACACATAATTCATGTTTCAGGCCATTAGAATGAATTGAGTCTCCACAACTTTACAGAAATATCATCACTTTAGTTCCATTTAAGCCATGTGCTCAGCCTGAGTGAATGCAAACAAGATCTTCAGCAAACAGCATTTTCTTAAAAGCAAAAAAATACATACTCTTGTGGTCTTAATTTTAGTGCTGATTTCTTAAATGATGCTTTCAGGTCTCAGGAGAATGTAAATGGCATGAAATGCAGTAAGGACAACTGCAAAAAGTCCGTGCAGCAAGTAATGAGAAACAATGGCTGCTTCTTCCGGGAAGTGGACTAAATCATCAGACCTGCAGAAAAACGAGACCTTGCTTGCCTACCAGTAATTTCCACCACTCTTTCTTCTTCAGAAATGGAAGCATAGATGCAGCACAAGAACCTAACATGATCCTAATTGCCTAGGCTCTGATCTAGCGACCTAAACAAATGCATGTTCACCTCCTTTCTTTCACTCATTTTGGTGGATAAGAGGTCAGCCCTGTGGGTGAGCTTGTTTAGACACCGTGATTCATTTCTTCATTCTGACACCAATATTATTCCTTTCTTAGACTACGATGTTGGTCACTTTTGTATATTTACAGACCATAGCCATAATCACTCCTGATGCACTACAAACAATAATTACCCTTTCAATTTGCCACATTTTTCACAATGGTTGCTGATTCTTGTGACAAGATTTTCCTTAAGGCTATCCATGTTGAGACATTTGGTGAGGAACAGTACTATCAATATAATTTTTCTTGTTATAAATATTCCCATGGCTGTGGAGTATCCAGGTGGCACTTGTGAGTGTGCAGAGCCCTCGTGTTGTTTGTGGAGGGCGTGTTTGTTAGAGGTGTTTCTTAGAGGGGGGTGGCTAACACTGGCGTAGTGCAGCTAGTAGCAAGAACAGCAGAGTAAGACTTTTTAAGGGTGTAATTTTGTTCTCTCAAGAGTTTGCTAGTGTAAAAACACTTATCCCCTGAGTGTTGGTTAGCCTGCATGCAAAAGGCTTGTCTTGTGGGGTGTCTGAAAATTAAACCTGTTTACACACATTGTGGGATCCTCAGCATAAAGATAGTGGAGAAGTATAAGGTATTAATTACACTGTGCTGGTTTGCTGTGCTGCAGAGAAGCTTTACCCACTAAAAGTAGATCATGCAAAGTTACCTTGGAATTACCTAACAGCAGGAGGTATTTGCCACACAGTTTCATTAAGAACTGCAGGTGTGGCTCTAGTGTGTGAGATGGTGTAGTGAAAGCTTGCATGGTCCTCCGTGGCATGAGAGATACATGCCTTAGCCTAAAACTGTAACTTCTAATTAAAGTGTCACATGCAGTTATTTGGTTTCAAAAGTTACTCAGAATGAAAACACATTTATTAGAGTAAGTGCAATCTATATCTGATAAATGGGAACACATCTGGTCCATATCCCTGATACAAACCCCTCAGTATTAATTATATTGATGGTTAAAGCTGAGGAGTGAGTTGAACATTATTTGTAGTGATCTTTGCTAAATAAATAATTTTAAAAATGGCTTTCTAAATGTAACGTTTCCCTTTTAAGAAGCCCTACAGAATTAAAGAGGCTTTACAATGGAACATGAAACATATTGCAGAGGGAGAGACAGAAGCTTGCTTGATTAATGCGCACGATTATCAGTGATGCAAATCACTTTCACTTATTAAGTCTTGTTTAATATCCTAATGAAGGCTTCCTGAGCAGATTTGATAATTCCAGAGAAAGTGACTGTGAACTAATGCCCTTTCAACATGTTGAGAATGAGCAGTGCTATAAAGAAAACCTCATTTACTATAATTCCCACCAAAAGTGGTATCCTTTTCTAGACTCCTACCTCACAGTAGGAGACAATTAACCTTTTCAGTGCCAGAAGTGATTCTCAACATGTTCCAGCTGTGAAGGCCAGCAGGTCAGGCATGAATGAAGTTTACCTTCTGCTTTTGGTCTAAAAAACCACAATTATGCAAACATGTCAAGAAAGCCCTGAGCAACTCTGAGCTTTCACGTGGTTTCTGCCAGTACATGCAATTGTGCTTCTTACCTTAGAGAGAAGAGGTCTACATGAATTCAACAAAACAGTGTGCCTCTCAGAGGAACTGCTGCATACAGCTCAAATTAATTTAGAGCAGGTCTTCTGAATGCAGCACAACAGCCCAGAAGATTCCCTCACTGAATATCTGGGTAATTAAACTCCTGTCATTTCTAAACCTGTAACAGTTGTGGTACTGTAGGCATGATGGTCTAATGGTAGAAGGGAATCAAGGGAGGTGATGCCTTTTTTCCAGATACCTTGCCTCACTTCTAAATTTGGGAGTGGTGGAAAGTGATGGAAAATGGCACATTTTCCCTTTTCCTCTCTTGACCTTGTCCACACAACATATGACTTAACATTACTGGACTGTTCCAGGGTGTTAGGGTGGCCACACCTATACACAGAGAAATAAGCTGTTAATGCAGTGGATTGGAAAGCCCATTACATGCTGTGTGAGCTGGGAACCTGCATGTTCAACTCCACAGCAATAAGCTTTGCCTTAAACCATGGCCTTTGCCAAACAGAGCTGCAATTCAGTTCTTTGCAGTTTCAGAGATTTACAAATTCCCCCTTTAATTTAAAAGAACAAAACCAATGTCAAAGATATAAAGAAACAGCTTTGATGAAAAAAAAATGCCATTTCACCTTGTGCTTATCTGGAGATTTTCTAGGAAAAACAAGACTCATAGTTAGATTTGTTTTTAAAACAACCAGTCCCCTGGGATGAAAGCACCCGAGGGGGAGAAATTGAAAGGCAGCAAACCTTAAGAATTTTGTGAACATTTTTATTGGATCTGTATTAGAGCAAGGAATATGGATCGGACTGTATGTTTGTAGGCATGTACAGAAAACACGTTTTCTAATCCACATACTTGTATAGGACAGGGTTTTAATATAGACTTATAATAAATACCTTTTGGTGGTGTATACCTCCCAAGTGACTGAGAGCTGTCATGTAAAATCAGACTGTAGGACTAGGTTTATATCTTTATTTCTGTGTATAATGAATTCAGAACAGCATTTCAAATAACTGTAGGTGACATGATGGACCTCAAAGAGATAAGAACATTTCAGCTGCTAGTGTAGTAACACCAGTAAAATAAGGATACTTTAAAAGCTCTTGCTTTCTTAAAAAAAAAATGACATGGGAGGGACTTTTATGCACCTTCTGAAACTATGTAAAAACACATAATTATTGCTGTCCACCAAGCAAACTTTCACAAGGAAAGCATTTCAGTATATAACACGTTTAATTTAAACACAGAAAGTACTTGTGGCTGGAAAGCCCATGTGTGCTACAAGGGTGAAGAAAATGTACATATGTTGTTGACTCTGGTCTATCAACTAAGGTGGACTGAACCACTGTCATCAAAAACCATTAAACACATGTTTGTTGCTGTATGTGCTTGTGACATCGAAGCCTTACATTCGCAGGAGAGAACTCTGTGATTTGGAATTCCTCAAGACTTCAATCAGAACAGGTGTCACTTAAAAAAAAATCTAACCTCAGGTCAAAGGAGAGGGGGTGCTCAGAGTCCTCTTGTCATATAAATGAAAACAGAAAATTTCAGTAACATAAAAAATATGAGATAGTTCAGTCATTTTTGCTCCAAAGAGTGTGAAACAGCACCTTTCTTCTTTTTCCTTTGATAGGGCAGTGTTCCAAAATAGAAGTTGTCAACATCATTTTCCATGAGAAACAACAAAAAAGATGATCTCCAATCCAGTTCTTAGCCCTTGAAAAATGTTACTACAGAAGAAAAAACAACCTCTGTTATTTTCAGGCACCCTACCTCTGGAAAACTTTTCAACGGAACTGTTGCATGTGCACTGCCAGAATCAGCACAAGAACAGCCATAGAGATATGCCCAATGTGGACTAAAGAAATGTAACTGGAATAACAAGGGAAACTAGAGCAAAAATGAAGCTGAGGAGTGGAGGACTAAAGTTTGAGGTCATATCATACATACTAATGTTATTCAGTTTGTGGATAACAGACATAAGCACATGCTTTGCTAATTTTCATTAACAGTTGGCCCTGAGGCTGTGACTGTCCCTCTGGTATTGACATTTTCTTGTCTTTGTAACCTTTGTATGCTCTGTTACTACTCTATAAATGGGTTGATCAAACCCTTAAAGACCCTGGAAGCAAGAGCAATTTTGTGCAGCTCTGGATGGAGGGTCCAAAGTGGGCTGCAGGTTCTATGATAGATACAAGTGTATCAAAAAATGTATTCCCCTCCTCTTGCCTTGGGACAGCCTGTCTGCTGGATCCAGCCCTTTGGGAGCTCCCGAGAGCTGAACTCTCTAAAGTTAGTAGCGTGTTATTTTCAGTTGAAGCTCTCCATCATGCCTGTTCTCACAACAGGCGTGTCCACACCTGAGCAGCTTGTGGTATGCTCTGACAACTCCTTAATTTTGATTAAGCTGTTGATGGACTGTGCAGCAATATCTGGAGAATATGTCCAGGTCTACGTTGGGGAGGTGCAGCACAGCAGACATGCTTCAGCTAACTTAGTCTTCAACATGATTTTCTTCTAAGTGTGGATAGTCACATATGAAATATGCTTACTTTCAATGATTGTATTATAAATTAACCATACATCTTGAAGGCAATAGAAGCATAAGGCAACTCTTCCTGCCTGCTGAATGGTTTCTCCAGTATCAAAATTTATTAACGTTCACATGCCAACACCTCTTTTTTTTTTTCGTTTGAGGCAGTCTTGTCCTAGACAGGATTTCTCCCTCCTTTCCTTGTTCTTTACCTTCTAACTAGAGGTACAAAAGGGCATTTCCTGCTAAACTGATCTCATTTATATGGCCTGTATAATAAAATGGATGCCTGAAAGAGTGTTCTTAGAAGACAGCTATCTGTTTCTTAGCCCCCAGGCATTTATTATGTGCAAACACCACAGAAAACTCCACCTTCAACATGTAAAAGCACTTAGTACCCACTGCCAGCAGTCATAAGAAAGCAAGTTAAAAACAATGCTTAAAAATATCCTGATTTTATGTTCCCCAAAGGTACAAAATAATAAACTCTCCTCCCTCTGATTCCAGTGAAGCACTTGATCATTAAATAATAATTTCCTTTGGAGGTAGTAAATTGTTTGCAAGGGGTAGAATCATAGAATCGTAGAATCATAGAGTAACCAGGTTGGAAGAGACCCACCAGATCATCGAGTCCAATCATTCCTATCAATCACTAAACCATGCCCCTCAGCACATTGTCTGCCCATCCCTTAAACACCACCAGGGAAGGCGACTCAACCCCCTCCATGGACAGCCTCTGCCAGTGCCCAATGACCCTTTCTGTGAAAAATTTTTTCCCAACGTTCAGCCTAAACCTTCCCTGGTGGAGCTTGAGGCCATTTCCTCTTGTCCTGTCCCCTGTCACTTGGGAGAGAAGAGGCCAGCTCCCTCCTTTCCACAACCTCCTTTCAGGTAGTTGTAGAGGGCAATGAGGTCTCCCCTCAGTCTCCTC
>WAAB01017050.1:24169-39514 GCA_013389865.1 Piaya cayana | reverse complement strand
AGGTGCAGGACTCGGCATTTGGCTGTGTTAAACCTCATCCCATTGGACTCTGCCCAGCGGTCCAGTCTGTCCAGATCCCTTTGCAGGGCCTTCCTACCCTCCAGCAGATCGACACTTCCACCCAGCTTAGTGTCATCTGCAAACTTGCTAAGGGTGCACTCAATGCCTTCATCTAGGTCATTGATAAAGACATTGAACAGGGCTGGACCCAGCACTGAGCCCTGGGGAACCCCACTTGTAACTGGCCTCCAGCTGGATTTAATGCTATTTACCACCACTAATAACAATAGGTATGAACCTCCTATAAGTCACTGTATTTAGGTTGCTGAGTGACTTGAAAGTATTGATGTCAACCAGTCTACCTCCAAATTAGGAGAGTGGCCCTGCTGCAGAAATCACTATCATAACTGACATCCATCCCAGTTACACAGCAAAAGAGGCCTCGAGCTAAAGGACATGGGAGTCTAAATTACCCTCTTAGCTACAGGGGTGTTTGCTCTGTCCAGATTAAGGCAGTGTTAGGATGTTGTATAGAAATCACCAATCGTCCTGTACATATTGGGTGAATAAAGAAAAGAGTCTCCATGGATACTAATCCACCATCTTTTATACTACTAACCACACTGTTCCTTTCTTTCTTTTTTACCTTTATGAATATACTGTATTTCTGTATATTTTCAGCTCAGCAGCACTTTGTATTTTATATCTCATTGTGCCCAAACAGATGAACACACTACGTTGCCCAGCAGAGATTGGCTTTTCTTGTTGATCTTGTCCTCTCTTAGTACGAAATCAAATAAGCAATCATATAAGCATCTCCCTCTTGGACAGCACCAGTTTAATATGAATATCTAGGAAGACTTTACACCAGTCACTACTATTTGCAAATTAAAATCTCCTCTGATTCATTGAAAAAGAGTGAAATATTAGTTGTTTTTAAGTAAATGTGCCCTTGACCTTAGCGTGCCAATGATTATATACAGGCTATTTATAAATATGTGTGTTTGTTATTAATAATCCCAGTCTATTTGCTACAGAGGCTGAAATAAATCAGTGGCTAGGCACTACATGATAATGATAAGTATACATACAGATAAACTAATTTCCAGAGTTTAAAGAAGAGTAAATTTCCTAGATGAACTGTAAATTTCACCACCCACCTGTGGGGTGTGTAAATATAGATATTGGGTGGGAAGCAGGTTTTATTTTACCACTGACGTGATATAGTGATGAACTCTGACATATTGCTGACTGTGGTTACTTGATAAGTGCAAGATGTGAAAAGCCAGCAATAACACTAGATGGTATCAGATCTCTAAAATAATATGTGTTTGAAGGTGTTAGGTATAAATATGGCAGTACAAAAATAAAAACAGACAAAAGTATGGTTCATTCATGAAGGGAAAGAAACATCAGAGGAAACAGATCCTTCTTTTTCTGTTCACTTTTAACAAGGAAATTGAGCACTAAAAACAACTTTTAAATGATGTTTAATATTCTGGTAAAACCAAGTGATGTGCTGCCAGAATTTTAATAGGAAAAGCTTCTGAGAAGTGTTCATCCCTAACTGCTGACCTTCATGATGCCACCTGAGTAAGACCATTCTCTCCCCACCTTTGCCTCACAGACTAGCAATTACCTATCCTCCTTTTTTACCTCCCACTCCCTTCACTGCTACTGCCTGTGTTACAGCTGCCCTCTGCAACCAGGGTAGGCCTATTCCTAAACAGAAATTGGTGTTGGTCAGGGCTCACTCACATCAATTTGTTCTGAAGGCATGTGAAATAGCTGTAAAAAGCAATTAACAAAAAACCAAACAAAAAACCAAACAAAAAAAGCCTTGTGTTTTACCTTGAATAATAAGACTACATGCAACCATCTTTTACTGGTTCAAATCAATAAAGTATTATTTGGGCCAAATCACTCTTGATTACTTGTTTGACCAGCTGTCTAGAGGGCACGTTTGATGGCCTCATGTCATTCAGGCCAAGATTCCTCCAGATGCTTATATGTTCGTCTGCCTTCCCCTGTCATCTAAATGTCTCATGAATGGATTTTCTAGTTCTTTCTGCCTTTGGTAGACCAGCATGATATATTGTTACTTTTCTCCATTATGTTCCGGTGCTTCCAACTGCCTTCACTGGCATAAGTCATCATGTTCAGGATTTATTTGCTCAAAAAGTCCAGATTTCTTGGATTCTCAAAAATGTGTGCAGTCACTTAAAGCTTCAGACCCAGAGCAGAAGGAATACATCTGCTCCTCCACCAAGAGACCACATTATGCAGAGAAGTGAAACTGGGTCAAATTTCTGGGCAATATATGTTAAAGCAGCTTCTTTGATGTAAATGGACTTAGATCAATTAACACCAGCTAAGGATCTGTTTTGTGGAATTCCTGGTAAGTGTAAGAGGGCTGCCAAATTAGATTCATTGGAGAAGGGTTTGTAAAGGATAGGATCTACATATGCGATGGCAATCCCACTTACACTGCTTAAAATTGTTCTAGCTGATAATACATTTGTTAAGGTCAAAGACAGTTCAAGCAGGATACATCACAAATGTTTCTGACTTGGGGAGTCCTAGGGAAGAACTGTAGGCTTTCCGTCTCCACTGTTCCCTGCAGCTGCCTTTGCCCTGGCTGTAGTGCTGGAAGTCCTTCTTATTTCTTACGAGCAATGCCCGTGCTTTCTCCTACCCTCTCTTGCACTGCTTCAGCTAGAAAGGGGCATGAGGATTTCCATCTCCCCATGTCTCCACTGATTTTGCTCTCCCTAGCAGCAAAGCCACAAGGGTACAAGGGAGCCTGGGTGCTAAGTGGACTCTAGGTGGGCAGGCCAAGATGTTTGATGGTAAGCATGAATTACCGGGATCTCAGATTGCTATGCTGGATTTCTTAAAAATAACCTGATTATCACAAAGTGCTTAGTATTTTCTGGAAAAAAAGTTCTTTCAAAATGCTTTTGGTTGAACAGCCAAGAGCAGAAGGGATTTTGTTAAGGGTTGGCTTCCTTGTTTTTTACTGGTGTGAACAACTGCTCCTCCAGCTCAGCTGGGACAGGCAGTGCTGGGAAACAGCATTGGGAAGACCTCTACACTATTAGTGCAACGTAAAATCAAAGGCTGAACAGGTGAGTGACAAAAAAACAGGCAAGCCCCTGTGCCTTGCAAATACCATTACCAAAAGGTTACAGGCACTACCAGAGCTTTCACATTAGTCACCTTCCCTGAATCAGAGACTTGGTTCAGGATGTTTCTGAACTGTTACCTGGACTATGGGTGCAGAAAGTAATGAAAAAGATAAAGTTCCCATATCAAATGCCATCTTGTTGCTTTGACCAGTCACCTTTTAAATATTTATGTTTTATTTTTATCTGCGTATTAGTGAGACATTATTTGTGCACAGGCTGTTAAAAACAGTTCTAAGGGAAACACACTTCCAGCTGGTTTCCTCCTGTTTTCCATCTGCTGTGTGTATGTGTCTTTGGAGGCATTTAACTGTTTCTTGTCATGGTAATTGGTATTTTTTCAGTAGTGAAGGTGGGAGGGGTGGAGGAGAGAAACCCTAAGGCATCTATGTTTGTGCTTAGTTGATCTAAAAGAGATTATCCTGGTTATTTCCTAATAAACATTATGTGATTTAAAAAAGATGGGATGGGACAGAGTAAGGGTATCAAACATCAAGTAACATTAAGTTTTTAAGAGTTAACTTCCCTAAATTGTATCTTTGTATTCTTCTATTTATGCATCACTACTCTTTCCCCATTTAATCTTAAATATGTAAATCCTCAATTTATCTGGAATTACTTAGTGAAAGGCTGATGTGTGAGTGTGGCAGATTATAATATTCCATCGCCACCCCTGATCCTCTTTACCTCTTATTCTTTTCATAGCAGATCAAAAAAAGCTGTATGCGTGCCACAAGAATATATTATTTTAAGAGACTTGGACTTAGAAATTGATTTCCTTGATGAGAAAAGGAAAAGTCTCCTTCTGACCTGAAGGGTCACTTCATAATCCTGTCACTCTACATCAAAAAAGCTTTTTTTTTTCTTTTACTAGAAGATGAGAATATTTCTGAAAAGGAATTAATTTTTCAGATACAGTGAAAACGATGACTTAAAGAGACTTAGCAGATGATAGAGGGCTGTCCTATTCAGAATATATCTCCTGTGATTAGAACAAGCTCTGAATATATTTTAGGGTCAGGCAGTTTTAGGTGGAGATTGGGATTTGTACTTTGGGATGAAACTGATCTTATATTTTTATCGAAGTACTTAAGGTTTAAGCTGTAGTCTTCCCTTTTTTTTGCAAAGGGATTTCACCGGTTTTTATAATGGGGATTGGTGCAAGCAGCCAATAATTTCTGTGTATGGATTTTAGTTAATAGGATGTTTGATGTGAAATTACTTTCATCACCAATAATTAGGTTCAGCTACTAATTCTTCTGTAGTACTTGTCTTAAGAGAAAGCACCTGATACAAGTGCAGACTGTCACAATTTTTTTTATTTGTGTAATTACTGACCATTCTTAAAGAAATTCCTTTAAACCATATGCTTATCAAACAGCAGTCACAAGGATTTTTATGCATTAATAGCAAGCTGTTGATGTATGTATGCACAACACTTACAGGTGAATATACGTACCTGTCTGATTGTGTGTGGAGACATGTGAAATACAGGCTTTATATATTTATAATTAAAAAATGAGATATACAATATAGCACATATCATTTAAAATATGTAATATAAAATGTAAGGCATAATATTAAATATTATATAAATTAATATTTAGTAAATGTATTTTAGTGTACACATAAATCGTATATGTTATTTGTATATATTTTTAATACTAATTATACATTGTATATTGTATATATGTAACCACTAGGTTGTTGTATCATAGGAGTAGTCAAAAGCTATGGACAAGAGGCTCAAAACATTTTAAACAGCTTAGAAGCTTTTACGGAGGTGCAGTATAAAAATGGAAGGTCACTGCTCTGGAGACCTTAGAATTGTAATTTGTTTATATAGTGATAATTATTGTATGATACTGCATATCTTTAACATAAGGTACATAAAGAAAAATGCAAATTCTCTTTCTTCAGATAAATTAGCTATTGTCTGGACTAAATGTTAGGTTTTTTAATTGCTGGTTTAAAGGTGGCAGCAAGATACTGCATATTGGTAAAAACTGTTCTTGCGATGAAGGCATAAGGTGCTACAGCAAAAGCCGTTATTGAATAGGTAAAGAGATTTTTTTTAATTTGAGAACTATTCTAGCACAAGAATTTGTCTTGTTTTGCCAAGCTTTTTATAAAGAATAATTTATGAATATTTAGTGAATGTTGCTAGCTTGTGTTCCTGGCTGCCTTTGGAGATCAGCAGAGAGCTGATTCGTGTTTAGGAGCTGCAAAGCCAAAGTAAATCTGTGGCTTGAGCTCTTACTGGTGATTCCTGTACAAGTCAGGTGCTAAATGCTGATGATAGCTTCAAATTGTAACCAGAGGATCCTGAGTGCTAACTTGGGTTGAATTGGAAAGCAGGGTTTTATCCTAATAATCTAGTTTAGATCTGATACTCCCACAGGAATCTGGTGAGAGGAGCTGCTACTTTTAATCACGTTCACTGTGTTCAAGATAGTGGAGGTCTGCGTGGATTTTGGAAATGTGATAGAAAACCTAATTTGAAATTAAGGACTGCATCTATACCTAACTGAGATAATATAGACTTTACTAACAGAGGGTATTTGCATGAGTTGAATTTTATGAACCTTAAAAATATAGCTGTAAATCTTCGATTAATATGTCGAACTAAAATGCAGGGAAGTCATGAGCTCTGCCAGAACAAAACAGGAAACAGGAAAAATCCTACTTGCACTGAGAAAAACATGAAAACTGGGTATTCCCAGGTACCTGATGGGGAAAGGAGCATTCAAAATGAGGAGTCTGGGGCAGTTTCCCACTCCCAGCTATTTCCTACAGAGATGTTAAAAATGCAGAGCTGCGTCTGCTTAATAGGTGAGCGAGAAGAAAAATCCTAAAGTGAGAAATGTTTACCCTTCTACCCTGGGATAAATTCAGGGAGTTCCGAGTTGTTTAATTCTATGCGATCGGTTGTAGTTATTTTTAATTTCACGAGTGCGAGGTCCATTCTGATTTGAAGTACTCACATAGGCTGCGATACAACCCCTTTCCCCTTCGCCAGAGCTTCCCCCCTGCATCTTGGAGCTCCTTTATTGGGGATGTCAGAGCGCACCCATCACCATGGCACTCACGTGCTCTCCGACAGCGCGCCAAACAACGCGACTAGCATCTGTCGGGGCCATGCGTCCTTTCTTCCACAGCCGCCCCTGAACTCGATCCACCCTGCCCTCTGCCTGACCTCTTCCCAAAGCCTCTCACTCCCCGCCACCCGGGTGCCACGGCTCAGCTCTGCTTTTCAAACTATTGCCCTTGGAAGTGCCTCTCCACCCTCCGCATCGGCTGCGAGACGGAGCCAGCAAGGAGCAATCTTGCCACGTGAACTTCTCTTTGTTTTCCCTCGCGCTTAAGACAGACCATCTCCCTAGTAACTTTTGTGGCACTATATGTGAAGGAGCTCATTATGTAAAACATACATTTTCCTCACTGCTAGGACTCTGTGAAGTGTTGCTCAGAGCGTTTCAGCGGCTGCACATTAGACTAGGATATTAACTCTGCCACAGCCCTCTATTTTTCAGCTCGTACATCACTCCACTATACAGCAGCTCTAAAGATTGCTGAAATACAAACTTACTGCATTTGATCCCAGCGGAAGCTGGATGCGGCTGCTCTCCGAGCCAGCTCTCAGAGCCAAGCTTTCAGAGCTTTTGTACCTATATTTGATCAAAGACGCTAAATACCCGAGTACAATGTATAAATATTGAAATGTATTGTGAAAATAAAACTCCCCACCTTTCAGGACTGAGAAGCCTAATGGCTTGAAGCAGTACGGTGGTGCGGGATTTTCCTATTGTCTCAGCAGAGGGGAAAAAGTTGTCTTCAAGAATTATTTGCACATACCAGTTCTCTGAAAAGAAATATGTGGGGCCAGTTCCATAGTTTCCAAATGAAATCTAACCTTCAGCCAAAAATTGAGCTGTCCAGGTTGACAACATTCAGGAAACTGTGCTTTTCTGGAGAGATGACTGCAGTGGCAAAGATAAACTGGCAGGAAGGTTTCTTTGGAATGATATGAATTTAATGAATCATATCCACATAAAAAAATTCCCAGCTGGTCTTAAATTTCAGGGAGATTTAAGTGATAAAAGATATTTTCCCTGTCCCTTTAGATGTGTATTAGAGATGAGAGGCCTTAGATAAGCCCTCCTGGGAATCAAGGTTTCCTTTTTCTTGAATTTGTTTTAAAGAAAGAAAAGAGCCAGGCATGCTTCTGAGTCGCAGATGGGTATAATTAGTTATTTGCTATTACTGGACTTTTAAAGTTGTCTACTCCCAGTATTTTTGTATTAAATGTTTTTTTTCTTTTAAACCCAGGCTAATGAACAA
Organism: Piaya cayana; assembly: GCA_013389865.1. NCBI lineage: Eukaryota > Metazoa > Chordata > Aves > Cuculiformes > Coccyzidae > Piaya > Piaya cayana. Next base: position 31,988 of record WAAB01017050.1, on the reverse strand, counting down.
CTACACGGCATCTCGCCCCCCCCCCGTCCCTGCCCCTAAAAAAACCCAAACCACTAAACAACCCGACTATACTTGTGTGCCTTCCCCCTTCCCCATCCTTGTATGGGGTGCAGCCTTTCCTCTATTAACATATTGGTTTATTTAAATTAAAAATAATGATCTCCTTTCCCCTCTCCTCCTCCTCCCAGCAGCAGTTTGTCTCTGATCCTTATTAACAAATTGATTGCAGTATTGGTGTCAGTATGGCTCATTTAGTAGCTCTTTTGCCTAAGGTCCAGAAGGTTGGAGGAGGGAAAAGCTTCCACACGTAGATGCTGGCCCAGCTCCAAGACTCACGCTGCTCAGGTGGAAGGGACAGCTGCTAGAGACTGCATTGAGGCACTTAGCAGGGCCCTGCATTGGGTGGTGATGATCTGGCTGGAAGCTGGAAACTCCACAGTAATTCTTTAGGGTGTCTGTGAAAAGAGCATTGCCACCCTGACCCATGTGTCTCATCCTGACCTCCTATGTGTACAAGAAGCCTTGCTGGTCCCAGCCTTTCCAGTCCCTTGGCCCTTCCTGGATACAAGATGGCACCTGTGTGACACTTGGCTTGCCAGCACCAAGCACAAAGAGCTTAGGGATGTCATAAGACCTAAAAATATCACATAAACCTCAGCCGTGTTTATGTCTGTTGAAAATAAAGCACCAAAGTGTGTTTTCATCATCTTTGGCCCTGTCCTCATTCCCCAATTTTAGAGACTGTTCCATTCCAAGTTCAGGGAAATGTATGAAGGGCTCCAGTCAGTTACTCCTGGTCAGCATGATGTGAGCATTCCTGTTAACAAACAGAAGCCACGGGGCTGAAAAGGTCAGCAGATGTGGATGAAAAGCTACAGCAGGATGTGCTTGCCTACCAGCCTTTTTGTTGCCAGCATTTATCTCTCACATCAGGCTTGCGGCAGATACTGCTGAAGGGTAGGAGGTGCCTGCTCTATAGTCCCACAGCCCTGCCAAGTAGTGTCCAGGAATGCCCTTGCTAATGTGAACTCTGTCTTAATGACTTTGGGGAAATTTTGTTTGCCCCCTCCAACTTCTGTCAACGACTGGACTAGTGACCAGCTTTCCTAATTCTGCACAATGCTTGGAAGCCAATAGTGGCACATGGGTCATGAGTCAATGGGTCAATTGGTCAGTGCCTGCCCTGCCATCCTTACCGTTTATATAGGGAAAGGAAATACAGAAATAAGGTTGTGCTACCCTGTTCTGCAGCTGGAAAGTGAAGGCACAGGAAGATGGAAGGACTTGCTTAAGGTCACAAAACAAGACACTGGTTTCTCCCTACTTTGGGCCTGGAGAACCCACTTCCAGCAGTGTGCCACCAGGTTTTGAGCAACTACCTGATTCCATAAGGTTTTCAGTTAAGCCCTCAGGCTTCTGAAGTGGTACTGAAAACTCTGTTGTGACCGGAACTTTTTTATGGTTTCCCCTTCTTCTGCTCCTCTGAAGGGCAGCTGCTCCACTGGAAAAGCCCAAGGGAGTGTGGAGGCATGAGCCCAGAAGGAGGGAGATGGCTACTCGTGAAGTGTGCTTAGTCACCTAAAGCAGATGGTGTTGTTTCTGGTTCCTGACAGGATGACTTTCAGCTCCCAGAAACCTTTCAAGTCTGACCATGCAGACATGCTTGGAAGAATGTCAGATGAGCACATGTGTCCAAGATCTTTAACCAAACAGCAACACAAGTACAATTAAATTAACAAAAGGAGAGTTCACAATTAAATCTGGAGCAAGTGCATGGCTTGCTTTCAAAGAACAGCTTGAAAAATGTTCTTGCACAAGGCACCCAGGCCAGTGCAGATTTTTCCCATTTCATTCTGTGAGGTTTTATATTCTTCTTGTTGCATTTTGAAATACATTGAAATAAGCAGAGCTGCAAACTTTACAAAAACTAGAGTTATTGATCTTCTACATCCTTTGCCATCTGCTTAGTTCTAGTGTCTAAAAATATTGTCCTTGCTCTTGCTCACATGACTGTTGAGAAAATGCTAGAGCTGGTAAATCAGAAAAGCACATTGTGTATTGGGGGAGGGGAGTTCCATCAGGAAAATATGCTGTCTGAAGGGAAAAATACAGAAAAAACAACTCTAGTCCCAAAGAAAAAAATCGATCCATTTTTCATACTGTAGGGAGAAAAAATAGAATGTATCTGGAGTGTTATTTTCTTTTGAAGACAAGCCACACAGACTTCACACCTATACCATACTATAAAAAAATATATTTGCTACATGCTTCAAAGAGTTGGGAAATATGAATTCCCTGTTACAGCTTTTTAAAAAATTGAATCCAACTGAAAAATTTATAGGTTAAAAATATTACAACTGGAAAAGACAGGTCCACCTCCAGGATGTAACAGCAAAAATACTGTCTAAAAAAAGTACGTCTTAGGAAATTGCAGTAAACTGGAGGCTCAGAAGGCTGAAAGACATTATCCTTGTTTTGGTTGAGAAGTAAATGTGCAGGATACAGGACTCTGAGCAACTTCAAAGATGACTGAGATTTTGAGGGCAAATGACATCCATTCATTTCTGTAGGATCTGTAATGGTAAATTCCCAGCTCAGCTTTAAAAATCTGAGTTTCTCTCAGGGTTAGTGTATGGTGCCCACAACTACAAAACCTAAACATGGCTCAGAATAAATTTCATCACCATATGGAGGTCCCTAGTGAAATCAGCTAGATCATTCTGTGTTGGTTTGTGAACTGCTGTTTGGAGTTTGAATGTGAACCCTCTGTCATGGGCTTTATGTGAGTCTCAGGGATGAGGAATTTGGTATTGTTAGAACAGATAAAAGAGAAGTGGGATATGCTACCATGTACTATTTCATGAATATTATTTACCAATTTATCCAAGTGACTCTTCTGAGGTCTGATAACATCTGTCACCCAAGGTGACTTTAAGAGGAGAAAAAGGAAAAAAAAGAAGAGTGGCACTATAAAATGAAGATTTAAAACTAAACCCTTGAAGATGATCTGTGTGGGGGAAGAAATGTGATTGCATCCTTCCTTTGCTGCTTCATGAAGTACAGAGGTGCCTGATAAATCCTGTGTTTCCAGGATGCTCGACTTTACTTTTGGATCTAATGAGTATGAATTACCAATACCAAAGCAGACAAACAGTTGGTTTATTTAATCCTAAGTTCTGCCTGTGATGATCACCAGCATCAGGGGGGAGGGCAAAAAAACCCCACAATTCACATCCACAGAACTTCCTCTCCCTATCCACTGACCTGGTTATCACATGTTCTGCCACGAAGCAGCTAATTATACATCCAGAAGCCCAAACCTCCCCTCATTTTATCAGAGGTCACCTCTGCAGCTCTGAGGGTACACTGGAGCCAGGCAGGAATTCTCAGATGGAAGAGATCTTTGTCAGAAAATGCCAAATTGTTGGAATCAGAATGTTTCTTGGAACTAGGCAAGTTTGGAGAACTGCCGGTGAAACGCAGGCAAAGGTTCCCCTGCCTGCCAGGAAGGCTTTCACTTGCTTCACCTGGTGGGTTTTCCAGGGCCTGCTTCTGCATCAGTTGGACTTCTCTGGAGTTGGAACCCTTGGAGCCTGCAGCTCCAAGGCAGCCTGCTCTGTGGTCAACAGCCCTAGGGCTTATGGGCTTCTGATTACAGGGCTGAGAGCCTGGAAAGCCTGGTCCTCACAAAAACCCAGCTCCAGGCTGTGCAACCCCATGCACACTCATATACCAGGCTTCGAAGAAGTGAAGAAGCTGAGCATCCTGGGAAAGAGGAAAGCTGGAAGATCTCCTGTCATTACACCAAATGCCATCTCCCTTCCAACAGAAATTTTGTAATGTTTTGTAATGTTTATTTTGAAACAGAAAAAGGGCACCCCCCAAGTTCCCTACGGTAGTGCTGTTACAATTGATTTGACTGATCTGTGATCTTGGGTGTGATTGTGCAGAGAACCTCTCAACAAATGCCAGATTTAGTCCTATTGGGATGTGACATTTGGGTTTTGGCACATGAAAGGAATTTCATAAAAAATAAATAAAATATTAAATATCTAGGCCAGGGCTAGGCTTAATTAGAGATTACGTGGTGTATCCAGGAGCTCAAGTACTTGTATTTCTGAGTGCCACTTCCCCAAACACCACTCAGCGGTGGTGGGGTAACTAACCACCCAAGTTTTCTGGCTGGGCAGGTGAGAAAAATGACTCTTCGAAGTTCAGTAGCTGAACTAATTACCCTAAAATGATTGCCTGCGGTTGGAGCATTTATTATCTCATCAGCATTCAGTGCCACTTCCATAGCATGAAGGAGAAGGAAGAAGAAAAAAATAAAAGCCCAGAAACATGAGAAGAAGAACAGATAAAAGGACAGCAGTTAGAAGAAAAAAAAAGTGCTTCTTAACTCTACGCTGTACTTTTTCTCCCTAATAGACCCCCCCTCCCAATCCACCCTAAGTACAGCAGCTGGCATGTAATGAGTTCTGCAGGGATGGAGCATTGGCAGCATGCTCTGAGATTTCTTGCTTTGTGTTTGACTACATCCCCAGATTCCTCAAACTTTTGGGAACAGAGGTAGGGATAAGTGGAGGCAATATATTTTTATTTTTATATATGTACATATGTTATACATACATATATATACACACACAGTGGCAACAATCAGGTCATCAGTACTTCTCATGACTTTGTTGTATTCGTTGGCTGGAAGAATGGTTCAGGTTGACATGAAGTTTCCATCTAGACTCTAAGGAAGAAGTGCTTTGGACATCAGTTTTGCTAACACAGAGATCTGCTTCCTGGAACTCAAGATGCCTCCTGGAACTGAAGATTCCTCCTGGAACCACACCTGGAACATTTGGAAACTTGGATTTGCCTGGGGGCAGTTGCAGCTGAAGTCTCAGCTCTGCTAAACATATGATATTTTAAATATATCCCTTTTCTTGCGCTGGATCTTTTATCTTGGAGAAGGCCTTCCACAGATATAGACAGGATGCTGACTGACTAGAGACTGATGGGAAAAGTCCTCTAGCAATCAGTGCTCTTGATTTCACTGGGAGACAGTGTGCTAACCTTCCTTGCAGCTGCTGTGGGTGTGCTTGCCTGCCTGGTAGCACTTTCCTCTGCATTCTTTGTAGGCTCTGGCTTTCCAGGAACTTCTGCCCTTTCCCTTTAGTGAGGTTTTCTTTCTCTACATGCAGCAAGCCAACGAAGCAATGGCTTGCAGAGAAGGTGCTATCAAACCTGGCTCTTGCTCCCAGTGCATTTTTAAAAAATGAGAACATCCTTCCAGTAATCCATGTTTGCATTAGATTGAAATGTTTTGGCTTCCCTCCTGTCCTTGAAAGCCCAGTGGTGTAATAGGAATTTGGGAAATGCAGGCTCTCAAAAGTAATGTAAAGAACAGATCCACCTATTCAAATGCAAATTGCTAAAGAATCGAACAAGAGAATTATTTTCTCCACCAAAAAAAAAAAAGAAAAAATATTTTATTCTTTGTAAGTTAGGGCCACATCCCACATATTTTGGATGATTTTTTTGTCAAAAATTCTGAGTTGATCTGTCTCCAGATTCTCTTGTGCTGCTGGGACTCTCACTTAAAGAGAGACTGAAACAATTTTCTGTCAAAATGTGAGAGTCACATGTGGGGCTGTCACTCCAGTTCTTGTGGAAGGAACAAACCTCCTGCCTTTACGACTGCAAAAGTTGACAGTAACATCTGAAAATAAGCCAAAAACCTATGCAGGGAATTCAATTGCACACTATGAGCACTTCATGTTTCTGTTGTCTTTTGGGCTATACTAGACTAGACCAACCCTGTCTCAGACACCTTGCACCTCCAGCAAGGGAATTTCCATTTACTCTAAGGACACTCCAGCATGCTCTGTGAAATACTCAGCAACTGTTAAGTTGTCCACCATATAGACAAGTGAAGAGAAATCATGACCAAAGACTTCTTGCAACTCAGGGCCATACAACTGTTTTTAAACCAGCATCCCACACTGCTAGTGTTTATCTTGTTCATACAAACTGCAAGCAAAATCAAAACCATGTCTTTTCTACCCAACACTCGCAAGTCTAAAATAAGATAGGAAATTCCTCCTTGTACTGCTCCAGGAAAAAATACAGACTGAAAAAATTGGAGGACAGGACTGAGACTTTCTGTGGAGAGACTCATTTTTCACTATTCCTTTAGAATCTGTAAAGCACTCAGAAACGTGGGTTTGAGCATGGCAAAAATGCTGGTAGTGAAAGAAATAAAGCTCTCTCTTACTGCTGCTATGAGCTATATGCTTTTTGTAAAGGTGGGCTGTTAATCCTGGACAAAAGCAGAGTTACATCCATCTATGCACTGGAGATACCTTTTGTCTTTGCTGGAGATATACCATCGTGTGCTTGGTTGGGCATCCAATCCTGCAGCTCCTTTAAGAGGGACATCCTCAGAGCTTAAGGAAGTTCAGGTCAGCTCAGGTATTTGACACTGAAGGCTAAGACAAATTTATACAGTTTCTTTTAAAGGATTGGATACTTGGCTTCCTGTGGGTACTTCAACTATCTTTTGCATGCAAGTATTTTGCCTCCTTTGTATAGGACTCAAAAAGATAAAGGCTGAATACTTGGTTTATTTTAAAGTATTATTTTCTCCTTTTGGTCCCCCCCTCCTGTGTTTTTCTTACCATTTCTTCCGAGTCCTACTCCTGTTTTTTCCTTCAGATGATCAGTAGCTGTTTCCCTGAAATACCGTAGCTCTCATAATCACAGGGATGCCTGCCCAGGTGATTAGAAGGAGAACATCTCTACAACTCCAGAGTATATTCGTCTATTGTGTGGAAAGCCAGCTTAGGTGATTTGTGTGTTTTTAAAAGGTTACTTCTCTCTGAGGCAGCTTGATAATAGAAAATATTGGGCTGTTGTTTGGGAGGGATGTGTGTATCATTTCTTGTGGAGTGTGAAAGGCTGGTTAGTTTTTACTGTTAGACTTTTTGCGAGATGAAAAAGACAAGGAGTGGCTGAAGGAGCTGGGGTTGTTTAGCCTGGAGAAGAGGAGGCTGAGGAGAGATGTCATTGCTCTCTACAACTACCTGAAACGAGGCTGTGGAGAGGAGGGAGCTGGTCTCTTCTCTCAAGTGACGGGACAGGACGAGAGGGAATGGCCTCAAGATCTGCCAGGGAGGTTCAGGCTTGACATCAGGAAAAAGTTTTCCACGGAAAGGGTCATTGGGCACTGGCAGAGGCTTCCCAGGGAGGTCGTTGAGTCACCTTCCCTGGAGGTGTTTAAGGTACGGGTGGATGAGGTGCTGAGGGTCATGGCTTAGTGATTGATAGGAGTTGTTGGACTTGGTGATCCAGTGGGTCTTTTCCAACCTAGTGATTCTGTGATGCTGGTTTCAAACAATATGTTGCTTAGAGGGAGGGCCGGGTGCTCAGCACCTGGTAAGAGCTGCTCATACCGCAGCAGCAGAGAGAGCTATAAGCAAATAGCAGAGGTGTCTGAGATAAGGGAAAAAAAGAAAACCTTTTACTTAAATCGCAGGGCAGCGCTCTCCTCTCCCAGCACGGCTTCCCGCAGCGACCCTTCAGAGGAAAACGCTTCAGGCTTTCGGGAAGCCCGGGGGTCCGGCAGAATGAAACTTCAACCCTCCCGGGAGCCGCTGCGCCCCTGGCCGGGCAGCAGGAGCGGGCGCTGCGCTCTCCGCCGCCGCTGGGTGTCACTGAGCCTCTGGATTCCGTGCCCACCGCCCCGCCGCGAAATGCAAAGCACGGCGGTAAGAGCCTGCCCGCGGGATCGTTTTCAAAGCTTCCAGCGCGATTTAGAAAGTTTTAT
>WAAB01017050.1:0-24129 GCA_013389865.1 Piaya cayana | reverse complement strand
CCCGCCCCTTCTTCTTCTTCTTCCCTCTATTGGAAAATATTTAGATTAGATTTACACTTAAGACGGCAACTTTGCGGCGACGGCAAGGTTTCGAGCTTAAAAGAAAACCAAACAGACCGAAATCCACACAAACAGACTCAGAAATGGTGATTGTAGTATCTAAAATGCTGTTTTGAAATGTAATTTAACTCCAGTCTGGTCAGATCCATGGGCTGATACTCTAATCCCAAGTGAAGCTTCTCGTTGATTTAAGAAGCTTCTGTTGTACTGTTTTCTGGACATAGAAGAAAAAAAAGAAAGTGGATAGTTTTTTCTTTCAAGAGTTGAAAGCAGCACTCGTTTGAGGTTTTAAGAAGATTTGGAGGATGGGGATTGAGCTGTTAACATCAGAGAAGAAATCTGGTGGTAGATATCAAAATCTCATAGCATATTTTATCATTCAGGAATATTAGTGACGATCACATTTCTGGGCTCACAAATTCACTCATTGCTTATTCACACTTTTTTTTTTATTATTTGTGCAAAAAGCAACCCCTGAGTTTGACCACAAGAAGCGTATGCTTAGGAATAAAATTCCACCTGCATTTTTAAAAACCTTACCAAGAAAATGCTCAGACAAGTAAGGGAGCTGCTTCACTATAACCTCTTTAAATGTGCTGAGCCTCAGCTACCTGTAATATTACTTGATAATTATATGCAATACTTTTGTATTGAACACCTGACCTGACCTTGTTGTCACCTGGTAAATGTTAGCACACGACAGAATTTCCTTGGAGCAGTCTCAGTGGGTTTTCATCGCAAGCCCAGGGAAAGCAAGGGAAGCAGGAGAAAGAATGTAATCGCTATCAATGAATTGACTGTCACCTCTCACGCTGAAAACTCTTTCAGGGAACAGATCTGAAGCTCAAGAGCTTTTGAAAGGGCTGTTGGGAGGGAAAAACACTTCCAGTTGTCAGATTATATGAAGTCATTTACCTAACTCTGCAGGTGTGTTCAAACTGTGTTTTTTTGCTGTGAAAGGGCCAAACCCCAAAATGACAAAAAAAAAAGCATCTTTGCTTCATATAATTGTTACTTGGGCTCTGGTAGTATATTAACAGTATTGCTTTATGCATATGTTGTCTGAAAAGGATCCCAAGACATTTACCTTAGATTTTACACTGTGGAGATGCAGTTACTTTTGAAGTGAAAAGCAGCAACTGTTTGAGATCATACAGCCACAGTACCTGACAATTTAGCACTGGACTGTTCAATGTCATGTGGAAATCATACAGGAGAATGTAGAGAGGCAGAAAGTCATTTTATAACTGAGGATGAATGTGGCAGGTAACACCCTTGCCCCAAGCAATGGAAGAGCCTACAAAAGCCATCAGTTACAACAACCTGCAACCACTAGAAACTCCTTAGGTAATTTTCTCCTACTGAATTGCAAAAGTCTCTTCTGTAGCATTTATATTTGCCTTAGAGGATTTTTGTCCAAGTTCTGGCTGGATTCAAATCTTCTGTAACTTGTGAGAGCTGTCAAGATCACAGTCCCAGGTGGTACAGCTGCAGGCCATGTTTAATAGTTAATGCTGAACAATGTTATGGTATTTGTATCCTATTATTCACATGCGATTAGAAATCTGTGGTGGGGTTTTTTTGTCTTTTTTTTTAACACTTTTGAAGATGGGATGAATTCTCAAGGAAGAGCTTCTGATGCTTACCCTAAATTTTGCAGTTCTGGAGAATACTTGAGTTTAAACTTGAACACTGAGTGTCCCAAGTAAGCATTCTTCACTTATTCAAATCTGCTTGATGGGATTACAAGTCTGCTGTAACTTCTATCTTGCTCAGCAGCATATATATCTTGGATGCAATCCAGAGTGCACACTATGGATGCAAGACTGACCTTTTGTTTAGGTTTTCATGTGTGATTCCTCTTGATTCAGTTGAAGATGATTGTGCATCTGAGACCACTGCAGCTAAGAACCTCAACTGTGGTTCCAGTGACCTCAAAATGCATCCTTCTAGGTCAGGCTCCAGTTCTGCCTTCTAAAGGTATAAAGGGATCAGTTTAAACTTCTGCTTTTAGAGCAACTTTTATTTGCTGGGCTGGTAATGCCCTGAAAGGTGATTGAAAAGCTTCCTTTTCTGTTGTTCCTGCTGTGGCAATAAAGAAGACTAGAAATAGGTAGTTCATCAGTGCATATGACATGTAAGCTTTGTTAAGTTAAGCAGAAGAAATGGGCAATCCTGTCACAGAAGTGAAGGACTGCTGGAAAAACAAAATGGTTTTAGTCAGGTACTGGGTAGTACCTAATGTCTGATGCCTATGCTGGTGGATGTGGGAATGTGGACATACAGGGTCATTGCAGAGAGTCAAACTTTGAAAGAACTAAAAGGCTGCAGAGGGCAGGGACACAGATAGATACAATGCACTTAGAAGGAGAACTAGGCTAAGAATGAACTTCTTTCTGCTGATGGAATCACAGCATTTGAGAAGAAAGGTAAGGGGAAGATACTCCTTTCATACACATCAGTTGTATCGGCCACTCAGTAATTTATAGCCTATATTGAAATATGCATTTCCCCCCTCTCCTTTCTAGAAACCAGGGCTTGCTTTCCAGGAAGTGGTTTAGCACTGGAAAATGTGGATGGTCCAGGTGCTATGCTAATCAGATAGATGTTATTTTGGGGTGGGTGGGTAGGTACAAGCTGCTATTCAAAGGAACACGTGTATATGGATGGCAGGAACTGACTGGCCATGAGTAGTTGCACCTGCATGTCTGGGAGATCAATATGATTGTAAATGCTCCTCTAGTCTCATACAACAAGAGTCTCAGTCTCTCTTCCTTAATAATCATGGGACTGCACATACACAATGAGAGTTATCCCATACATACAGAAACAGAACTAATAACTTGGAGGAAAAAGAAGGTGCCATTATCTTTATTTTACAAATAATGAGCAAAAGGTCTGAAAACTGGCCACTCTCAGAGAGCAAAGACTGAATCATAAGTCATTTTGTTATGAGATTCCCTTCTTCTCTGAGCTATTTTTGTGGGTTTTTTTTACAGACCCTGGTATCTCTGATTTTCATGAACTTTAGTTTTAACTCTTATAATTTTTTCATCTTTTTTTTTTCTTATTTTTTTTTCAATTTTCCTTTCTTTTTCTCCCCACAGCTATTTCTTTGAAGTAGCCCCAGGGATGTCCATGTTGGTAGCAAATTTGGAAATCTATTTTAAAAATGACTTCCCATTTGTACCTCACATCAGTTTATTTATTTATTCATTTCTGTAGATCTAATTTTTTCCAGTTAAGAACTGTGTAAATAGCCCTAATGAGCCTTGAGGGCTCTCATTTGCTTAGAGAGATTAAAACAAGCTGGGAAGTCTCCAAGCACATGGGGCAGAAGGTACAAAACATACCTTACCTAGAGCTAGTCAAATAATTTATCCCAAATCCTTTAGCTGATGTAATGAGCCCTTTTGTGGGGTTTTTTTTTTTGTTTGGCTTTTATGCTTGTATTTGTGTATTAGGGTTTTGTAAGCCAAAGTGTGTGTACAACTTGTTCAAAAGCTGATCATTTTTTAGTATTTGCAATTTATAATCTCTTCTGTGTGATTGATCACCTATGTCATGCTGTTACACCTTTTTTTCACTGAATGGTATTTTGCTTATCTGCATATAACCCACAAATATTCTTAATGATATGGTGAGTACATTTTGTTTCTGTGTGAGTGTTGAAAAATGCCTCTCTGTTATTAGGTTTTCAATGAAAATTCATCTATGCTGTTATTCATGGTGTTATTCACTGCTTGCACAGAAAGACTTGCAAGTGTTGCCCACTGGAATGTTTACTGCTAAGGAAAGAGAGAGGCTGTATATGTCAGGAAAACAAATTCATGAATGTAGAAGCACACACAGCACGTGTTTTGGAAGTTCTTTTGTTTTGCATGACACTAATTTCTTTTTCTCTTGCTGGCCTGTTTTCTGTGCAGTGGACATGCACATGGATTGTTTCTAATGGCATCATGATCTGTTAGTCTGTACAGTTGTCCCATGAAGCAAATGCTTTCTGAGTGTACGAGGTGGGATTGTATAACATAAAGGCATATAAGGAAAACATCCTTGAGCTGCATTTTCTGAATGAGATCTGTCTCTCTCTTGCAGAGAATGACCCTCTGTTCCACTTCCCCTGTATTATCTTACCTACACAGCTCCTTGGGAACTGCATGGCTGAGCAAGGATGCTTTGCTGCTTGAACAAAGCCTGGCATTGTCCGAGGGGCAGGCGCACAAATCTGGACCTCGCCCCTGGAAGAGAACAGAGTGACCCTCAACCCAAGCTCTCACAAAAGCAAAATGCAGCAGCCACTTCTTTGACCTAGGGTTTGTTCAGCAGCACCTTTTGGAGGATGTTAACCTCCAGTCACCACTGGCACTATTGCACATAAGAGCAGACGCTGAACAAAAAAAGTCAGAGCGGAGGTCCTGTTGGCTGCATGGAAAAATAGGAATTAAATTGGTTTGTACATTTTAACTTTTGGAAGATCTCAGCCTGTGGGTGCTGGAGCAATTCTTTCTGTGTAGCACTGGCTGACTATGCTCGATATAACCCTGAAATCTAACAAATGCTGACCTTGCCCGTAAAAGCAATACATTGTTTTTAAACATTAGTTTCCTACTCCTGACAGATAAGATGAAAAGTTAACAATGCGTTAAGGCTGTAAAATGTTGGCCAGAGTTTAGATTTCACCTCTGTTTAACTTTTTTGTCAACAGATTGGCATTTTCCTCCCCATTCAGAACAGTTGGGTTTTGCTTTCAGCGCTGAGTAATAGCTCTTAGATGCTCTCTCACGCAGAGATTTGAGTTCAATATTAAAGCATTGATAACACTCTTATTATCAGAAAGACATGGCCTATGGGCTCAGAGGGAATCTAAAACAGCTCTTTCAGTGCAATAAAAGAATAGTTCTACATTATGTGACATGAAGTTACTAGATATATTACTTAACCAGATCACGGCACGCTAGTAGATTCAGACCCATGCAGGCCTCCTAAGTCTTTCTGAAATTACTTCCATTCAAGAAAACAGTGCCCCAGTGCAAGATATCTTCGCTAATGCACTGGGTAAAAATTACTGCTCCTGCAAGTTAAGCGGCACAGCCAATACTCTCAGGGAGAGGCCGTGTTGGTTCAGCAGGGTGACAGAATCGTGCCACTGGGACTTAAGGAGTTAACAATGTTAGCTGGGGGCTATGTTTCAGTTGCTGTACTTTGTGCTGTGCTGGAGTTAAATGCTGTTGAAACTAAGTTAAGGGCAGTGCAGAATATCAGTATATCCACTGAGCCAAGGAGATCCATTTATTTTTAATTGAATTAAATTGCTCACAAAATGGAAGTAGCATACTTTCATTAATATTTAATTACTTAGAGTGTTAAACAATGATCACAAAGAAAACTTTGCTGGTGTCTTCTCCATCTCTGCATTTTTCTGTTACTTTTTTTGCATGAGATAGTCCTGTTGGTCTTCCTGTGATTTGACTGTTAAAGGCCAATAAGGCTGAGTGCTACTGATGTTTCTGGTATGCTGGGGAACAAACTCGAGCTTTGGGTGCTGAAGCTGTAGTGGAGCAACAACTGAGGAAGGTACAGTCTATAGACACACCAGAGAGAATGTCTGTTTCTTCACAAAAACTGGGACTAGCCCAAAATCCATCCATAGAAACATCAGTGTCTCTCTGCTGGAGCAGGCAAATGTTTCCATGGCTGCTACCTCTACTCCTTATTATTTCAGTGACCTCTTTGGCGATAAAAGAAAAGAATGTGGGATTTTCCTTTTGATCCAATACAAAAATTTAAGCATGATTTTGAAATCTCTGAAATTAAAACCAGGCTCTGCTCACACATTGCCAAGGAACTGAGCTGCTGTGGAAATCAGTTATGCCTAAAATTCTGTTTGCAAATATTATCTCATACCATGAATGTGGCCCATAATTTCTCTCAGTGAGATGCACTAGATGTTTATAGATATTCTTCCACCTACTTGTATTAAGCTCGGCTAAGTACTTCTGCAAAAAGCTGAGGTATTGTGATCACAGCAGAAATCACGAGAGATGGCATAGACTTGGCCAAATTAGGAAACTCCTCCATTTGTTTCCTCTCTTATACAGCAGTCAAATAGGAAAGAATACTTCTAGGCATTGAAGGTTCACAACATTTATTTTTGTGTATAATGTTCTTTTTAACATAATCCAGTTCAGTCAGAGAAAAAAAAATTAGTCCCACAGCGCAAGAGACTAGAGCTCTAGAGGTATGACTAGTCTAGCTGCTTGTGGTGGAGCTAGGCTGGCTTATCTCTGGGTTTTGGTAGTCTTGAATGGATTGAATTAAAGCCATGCCTTAAATTAAGGCATGTATTTTAAATTAAGTATATATTTTGTATGCTACTTTCATTCAAGTCCAACACCTCTGTATTTTATAACATAGAATCATATAATTCACAGAAAATTTAATGCTATTAAAGGAGAACAATTAATTACAGAAAGTAACTTCTAAGTGGATATGATATAGTATTGTCTCCTCAAACACTGTCTGTAGCTTGAATGTTGCTAAAGAAACTGCTCATCTCCTCATTGCCATGCTGACTATGTCTGCTTGATTCAGGAAGCATTTATTACAGTAGGAAATGCCAGACTTGCCATTTCAATACCACAGTTGAACTTTAAATGTGGACAGCACATGTCTTTTAATAAGGCTTAGGTCCATCTTAATTCAAATCCCCTTTCCAGGTAGCTCCGGGTGCTCAGATCTTTGTAAGGTATAAGCTTTCCCTGTCTCAGAGGAAGGGAATGGTAATTCCTTGGGCCTCCCACTGGAAGATGAAGAAATCATCAAGAGAAGGAAAAATGTCCATAAGACGCTTCAAGCAGCACATTTCCAAGCGATCATGCTACTTTTAGTGTGTTAAAGTCAGTTGGCCTTTGGACAAATGCCTCATCATAACACCACCCGAGGTGTGTGATAATCGCCAAGAAATGCTCTACCTGTCATGTCTTATTGCTTAAATATTTATGCTTATGACATTTGATTCCTACACTCTATATGTCATCAGAATGTTTCACTCACAGTAGATATGTCATCACCCACCAGGAACAGCTGACACTAAGGATTAGAACACTTTCAAATTAAAAATCCCTAAACAAAGAAATGACATGCTAGTAATTGTCTAGGGTAGTATAAATCAAATATATGATGATATGAACTAATAGATTTATTACATTAAGCTGACCCAGTCATTTAATTTGATGAGTCCTGCACCTCACTTAACTCTGAGAAAAGCAGAGAAAGCTGCAGACTTGTATTAACAGTACTTCTTATTTTGATGAAGGTCATGGTGTATTTCCTCTCGGTACCACCCTGTTGAGCCAATAACGGAGAATATGTGTTCTGTGGCAGAAATTGGTAGAGAGAACCAACTGTGCAAAATTAAATCTTCCTGCCAAGTAGTTCCTGTCTTGAAGGATTGTTTAAAAATGCTCCCAGTACTTCTAGTACAACATTGAGTGAGCCACAGTAGATTGGATTCTAATAGACAGCAGATTTCCATCTACTTTTCACAGGACAAAACCAAACTTCCTGGGTAAAGGAGCTGGTGTTCCTGCCCCTGGTCCACCTTTCCCTGCTGTAGGTCAGGCAGAGGAGATGCCCACCCTTCTGGCCTCCATCTGTGCCCCCCAGACAGCAATCTGTCCAAGAGATATCTAGAAACCCTTGACTGGGCAGAGACAGAGCAGAGGTGCTCAGCTTTCAGCACTGCTCTAGCAGCCTCTTTTGGTCTCTGCTGAGGCAGCCATGGTGGGTTGGGCATAGCCATTCCACAACTTTGGTATTGATCCATGGTCTGCCAGTTGGATCACCCTAGTACAAGATGTTTTAATTGTATTAAAAATCTGTGATGCTGGTATTTTCTAATAAGCCACTGTATATAAATGCTGTTGCCCTTCACTGAATACAGTAAGATATGTCCAGTTACGTGTTTGAAGGCAGTGCTACTACTGGCATTGGGAGACTCTCTTTAGACCGAGCGTCCACAAAAAGTAAGTCTTGCCTCTCTTGTCAATGTCACCAGTGTGTGCACTGTAATGACAATGACTGATTCCCTGGTTGTACCCAGACATAGTTGTTTAGGGTCTTTTTCCCTCTAGAACCCATCAGTATTGAATCTAAATTACATGGACACAAGCAGGCAAAAAGTACATGCTCATTCTACGCGTGAAAACACACAAATAGAAACATTTACATGAATCAGATGATGTGAAGATGCATCACTTCCATCTTAACTGTACTCCCATTTCTATCTGAGGTAAAATAAAAATTATTGATAAAAACAGGAATTGCTGGTATAACATAAAACCAAATAGGCCTAATATTTTGCCACTTGATGGATGTTATCAGTTAAGGGCTATAGACCATTTAAATAATTCTTCAAGCAAAATTCCCCTTGCAGAGCTGCATGATGGAACTTGGCCTGAGACAATGTGCTCTGAATATGTATATATAATGTCCTTTGATATTAATGGGGAAATCCAGAACATTGGATTTACTCTATGGCCCTAAGTGAAGGATTCTTCCCTTTGTGTCACAGTAGCATGTATCAGCACTTTCACTCATGGATTCTGTACATCTCCCTCAAACGAGCCCAGATAAAGCAAACATCATGTGATCTCCCCTGGCACTGGCTCAACAGGGTGGCATTGAATAGCTATATATATATCTGGCATAATGTGGCTTACACACTGTAGTGTACCAGGCAGCTCACACAGAGTGGCTCTGCACACCCACAAAAGATGGTCAGTTGTCCATAGCCACTAGCAATAGCGGGAGCATTTGCCTTCCATATCTGCTGCAGTGCACTTGTCACTCCCGCTTATAAAGTTATCAAATGTTATGCCCTGCTTTTTAATAAAGAGGTTATCTGAGGGGAGGGGACGTTGTTTTGGCTGGAATTTCACAAGGCACAGGTGGTACAACCAGCTGCAAGATCTTTAGTTCTTGTTGGCTGTACACCAGCTCTTGGTCTTTTCATAGTTCTTTCACTGGAAGTGAAGGAGGAGGAGTGGCAGGAAGGGACAGTGGGCCCTTGATGATGTTGTTCAGCATCAGCAGCTGTCTCAGGTTGGCATTAGGCTCTGGAACAGTTCCTCAGGAGGTGTTTATGCTGAACCGTTCCCTGGTGACACTGGACGCAATAGCATAAATGGCAATGCAGTGAAATGTTTATTGAAAAGGATCCATGCAAAAGTCTATCCCATCACTTCATTCTTCCATGCAAACCCATATTTTGCTTTGTAAGCTGCTTGGGGTTGTACAATAAATAAACAAAAAGATATCCCCCCATAGAAAAGGATAGATTCTTCCACCTTGCTACCCTGAGTGCTACAGCATAAATTGTCAAAATGGACACAGCACACAAGCATATGCATCTAACTAACCAATTATTTCTGAGGGCAGATCTTGGGTTTAAAAAAGGTGGCATGTTCCTGACAGAAAAGGCACAAACCCCCAAAATCTTAGAATGTAGTATTAGAAAGAAAGAAAGAAAGAAAGAAAACCTGAAAACAAGAAAACAAGGAAACAAGGAAGGAAGGAAGGGAGGGAGGAAGGAAAGAAGGAAGGAAACCGGCTCTGGGTTTGTGGTTTTTTTTTCTCAATGAGTTTTGAAATCCTCCATGGGCAGAGATATCGGCTCTCATGTAACCCATTCCTGTGCTACTTCTCTGGTGAGTAACTTCTCCCTAATGTCTGTTCTGAGTTTCCTGAGCTACAACTCCCTGTTATTGCTCCTTCTTTTACTACCTGGCACTGCCAAGAAGAGCAACTCCATTGCCTTTGTGACTGTACTTCAAATATTGACTAGAAACCTCCCTTCCTAGTCTATTCTTCACTGTAAATATACCTAGTTGCTTCAATCTTTCCTCAGCATTCATGTGCTTTAGCCCCAAATGATCTCCCTTCTGCTGAGACCTCTCCAGTTTCTCGGCATCCTCTTTGACTTCAAACCCATAGCTGATACTCCAGATGAAGCTGAATAGAGGAAATGAATACTTCCCTTGGTCTGGTGTTTGAGCACCTCTTATCATAATCTGTCATGGCCTTTGCTTTATTCTCCCTTGGAAAGGGAGCCTGTTCCTAACTGGACAAGGCTTTGACTGGTAGTATGTGGCCTTCTTTTCATGGCCGCACTGGAGAAGATCACCAGCTGCAAGATTCAGAACCAATAAGGAACAGTCCTGGGGAATGCAATTTAGAATATCTCAGTCCAATCTCCTGAAGTGAAAGAGGTTCTTGGGTGAGTTGTAGCACGAGCAAGCAAAATACAAGTGTCTACTAATGAAGTGAAACATACCCAAGTACTTAGACACTTAAAAAATTGTTGCTCTAGGTTCATCTCTGTCAGCTTTCTTTTTTTCCTTCTCTCATGTCCATACTGTATTTTAGAGAGCAGCATAGCAGCATTTATTCAAATCCAGCAAAATTCAATTTCCTTTCTCCACTAAATCAGGTTTAGATTTGTAGCCTGCGAGCTGATATGAAAAGCCTTGCTTCTGCACACATACACAAAAAGCCCATCTTTGTGAATATTTAATATACAGAACATGTGAATAAAAAGAGGGGATGTAACATTTGTGAGATCCAGAAGCTTGTGACAGTCACTCGGAGAATGAAACACATGTATTATGACAAAATCACAAACTGCTGGCTTGGCAGATTCCCTGGGAACAGGCGGGGAAGGTGATAGCTGCTCGAAAGTCAGAGAAAGGATCAATATTGAATAAATCAAAACAAATATGTGATAGGTTCTGAGAATGATATAAAAATTAAATACCAGGCAATTTGAGGCATGAGAATATCCAGTTACTGGGCTTGTGCTACAGTCACTATCATACTGAGGAAAAGGGGAGAGCAGAATGAAATTACTGAATGAGTAATATCGAGTAGTAGCCTTAGTGTTTTCATGGACAGCCTGCCTCAATACTGCAGGAAGATACTACTGCTTTTATTTTACGGATTGATGCATGTACCACAGATCTCTCATTCCTCCTGGTCCTCCACTGGAACTCACTGCCTGTCCCCCTTTCCCTCTGCTCTCCGTGCCTCTCCCAGAATTTCACTCAGGCTTACTTAAAGCCTCGACTCAAATTTGTTGGTGGTGTAGCAGTGCTCAGCAAGGGAAATGGCCACTTAGTCTTAGAGGGCCAGTCTTCTCTGTGAAAAGAATATTCAAACCTAACACAAAGCAAGAGTAAAGCCTCTGATACTGGTGGAAGAATGGGGTTTTCCTGTTTATTGGTATATGGCCTTTGTGCTGGCTGTCCACCTGGAGAGATTTTCACCCCAGGAATTTTTCCACTGGAGACAGGCTAAGCTTTCCAGGGATTAATTTTCTAAAGCAAACAACCTTTCCTTTCCTTGTTCTGAATTCAGTTCAGGACACTGAAGAGAATACCTGTGTCAGTATTTGTTAGCATTATTTGTCTTACAACTGTGTTTAGCAAGCTAGCTGCTGTATAGTAGTAGATAAAGGCAGCATTGCTCTTTCCAGAGTCTTCAATTGCAACCCCAGACCTGTATCTCCTTTCACCTTTCAGTGCCGTGACTTATTTACATGAGAAATGTGTGATCCTAAGACTGAGATTTTGGAAAATATTATCTGTGAGAAAGAAATTAATCCCATACCTTCCCAAGCTTTTTTCACCAACATTTTTCTTCTTCTTCATTTTTTGTCTCAGAAACAAGACATGCTGAGTGGTACCTTGATTTATGTTCCTTTAATACAAGAAATATCAGCGGACCTAGCAGAAAGTATGAATTTTCTTTTATCCTTAACTGAGTATGTAATATGTTAGCAAAATGAACATATACCATCCCCAACCTACTGAATTTCATCTTTTTCAAATAACTTCACCATTCTGTAGTTCATTGAAACATCTTGCCTTAGTTTATTTGTAAGGCTACCCAAGCTATCATTTTACTGCAAATACTACAGATAAAGATGAGAAGAAAGTGAAGGAATTGTAGAAATGGATGCAGAGAAATGTTCATGAAGCACACTGAGATAACTTTTGATGGAAGATGCTGTAAAAGTGGAAAGCTCTGTTATTATAGTTATTGTTACTTCATTATAGGTGGTTACCACACAGATCTATGACTGGATGAATTGAACTCTAATAAAAGCGATGGCTGATTTCAGCTATTCCTTCCTTAATCCTATAAACAGTCCATTGATACCTTTAATATATATTGCCGCTGCTCCTGGTCAGGAAGCCATGGGAGGAGATAAGGCATTATTGGTTTTATCTCCTGTATGTCTTACATGGAGGGCAAATCTGGTTCCTCATTTGTGTGGAAAAATCTTGACATTTAGCTGGGGTTCTCTGATCTTGAAATTTGAATTTTCCATTGGAATGGATCAATATATAGAAATTTGGGGCTCAGGAAAAGGGAAAAAAAAAGTGGCATTCTAGCTTAACTCTAAGTAAGCAGGGAATTGCCCTTTGCTTTCAAGTGGAATCTACTTAAGTAATTTTCCATGTAGGGAAAACAATGTGTGGCAAATACAGATCTTGTTTTCTATGCTAAAATACTGTGTGGGGTAGCTTCACTTGTAGATCTTGGAGGCAGGTATGTGAGCAATGGCTCATAAAATTAACCTGCTGCTGCTGAAACCTCATTTGATATAAATTGATATAACACTATCAATGCCATAGTTTCTTCTACTCACTTTAGACTCTCAGTCTAGAGCACCAAAACTATCAAAAGCCATACCCCAGCAAGATAGCAGCAAGATAAACCTTAGAACTGAAAGCACTGCAAGTTACATCAGCTAAGGATCTGATTTAAAAGTACAAGACCTGTGGATATCTGCTAAATGGTATGAATATTTTCTCTAATATGACTTTCTCCAGTCAGCTGGAGTGTGCTATTGCCACTTTTTATCCTCTCTAGTTTAAAGCTGGTAAAAAATTCTCCCCCGGGGACTCCTCACTTCTTTACTTGCAGAAAACCCTCTGTGTTTGTACACATCTAGAATGCACTGCTCCTCAATGCAAACCTTTGACCTTAGTCCTATTTCTCCACTTAATCTTAAAATATACTCTAGCACTACGCTGGTGTAAATGTGCTTTTAGTCTGGATTTACCTCACAGGGATGGAAGGCTACATCCTCCAAGGAAAGGAGATGAGGACATCTCAGTACAGCCTTCTGCAGTTAAAAGAATCAAGTGGTTGTTAAATAGTAAAAGACTCAATCAATAAAGGGAGAGCAATGCTTCAGCATTGTGGTTTTTTCTGTTTGAAAAGGAATTTTAGTTAATTAAAAATAACACAAAAACCCCCATGTGAAACAGAAATTCTTGTTGATTTAGTAAGCATTCCTTGCCTACATGGCCCTACATCTCTACCTGAGCCCTCAAGGATGTCTTTGAGAGCTAGGCTGAGGTGCCTGCTGAACCTCCCTCTCTTCTTCCTCCTCCTTCTCCTCTTCCTCCTCCTCCTTCATCCCCCCCAGGGCCTGAACCCCACTGGTGCCAGCAAGAACTGTCAGTAGAAGTCACCCCTCCTTCTGCTCTCTTGGGACTGCAACCCTAAAGTCCTGTGCTCTGCTGTGTCCATTATAAGAGGGTGCAGGTTTGGGGGATGCTGAAGGCAGAATTTTGGCCTCTTCTTCATGCTTCAGCCAGTAGAGTTTACAGGATCCTGCAGAAACCTGAAAGGGTGGTCCCAAAGGTTGGGGTGGTGGAGGTCAGGATTTGCTTCTGTGCTTTGCAGGGGTCACTCCAGGTGAATCAGCCAGTTTTGTATTTTCCTGCCGAACTCAGCTGCTGAATGGACCTTTATTAGCATGTTTAGGCCTTTACAACACAGAACGAAAGTTTGAGATGAAGGTCAGTGGGTACACCCCCAAATACCACAAGCCTGACTCTGAGTAACTCGTACCAGATCAGAAGGCTGCCCTTTTCTCTTCCTGAGCCATCTATGCATTGCTTATATTTTGCGGTGCACAAAAATATTCATCTCTAATTTCCTTCCATAACCCCTGCAAAACAAACACATTTGAATTAGGCCATTACAACAACAAAATCCCAACCAGGAGCAACAGAAAGGAAAAAAAAACCAGTTCCCTCCACCTACAAACTATTGTGTTTTGCCATGAACTAAAGACCAGCAGCTTCACTTGATTTCATATTTGGTAAGAACAACAACAGAAATTTGCATCTGGGCTGACAGTGTGTATAGTGAGCGTTAGCCCAGTGTGATTTGAAATTGGCAAGTTAGAGCAGCCCTCTGGAAAATCAGGATTTACAAGAGAAATGCTGACAAACACTTAACTACAGTGGCACTTGTTCTATACTATATAACACATAAACCAGTGAAACAGAACATAAGTCTCTCCTAATTATTGAAAATATTTTGGAGCTGCCTTGTGCTAAAATGCTAGTTTTCATCTTGCATTTCAGATCATTTTTTTTGCGCTCTCAAAGCAAATTTTGTTCTAAGCCACCTATCTTTAAAAAAATGCAGCTAATCACAGTCAAAACAGCAGCATACTGCATGTGATTTTTGGAAGGCCATGTACAACAAGCAGGATTTCAAGGCTGTATGGACTTGCATGACACCATATTATTGCATGAGCAAAACACCCAATACTGAATAGCAATAACCATTTGTCATATGCAGCCTGGAGGATTATGTTATAACCCTCTGTGTGTGTGTGTGTGTGTGTATAAAGCAATCAGACACCTTGCAATTTCCAAACACCTGATAATGTTAAAGTTTATTTTATTACAGCCAAGGTTATATTTTCTTTCAACTTCATAGTGACCCCACGAGGAAGAGGAATAATGGATCGGGAACCTATTACAGCTATTCTGTGTTAAACAGCCACGTAAAGGGCAAATATAGTTCTGTAGTGGAATCAATCACTGAACCCATCAGTGAGAATGACCCTCCTGGCCCCCACCTTCTTCCCTGTGCCTAAGACTTTGCCATATTCAATCTTTAGGCTCTGAACCCAAATGCCCTTTGAAAGTGAATTTATGATCACTTCATCACACTGTCTATTAGCTCACTTTCTAACAAATAGGATTGAGAAATATATGGCAGGGACTGCAACGGCACATTTCCAACTAATGGTTAAAATGTCAGGGCGATAATGTACATGTGTGTCTGCCCTCAAACACAAAATCAAACGCAGCTTTACAAGGGCTGTTGCCATTCCACTTTAGTTAAAGACATGCAAGCTTCCTTCTTCCCCTTTGCAGGGTTGCAGTTTGGAAGCTGCTGCATCTCATCAGGGCTCGGTTTGCCAGTGCTGTACTGTACTTCATTAGGCAGCTCTATTTAATGGTTTCAACAAAAGCCATCATTTTAGCCCAACTGCCTTGACTAAATTAAAATTTCCAATCTCTGTTTTAGTGTTCTGCAACTGATGTATACATAAGCAAAACTGGTCAACATCTGCCAGGGGGTTGGCCAAAAGTTCTGTAAAGATGTACTTCACATTTCTGAAGCATGTGCAAAGTAACAACGTACTTATCCTCCTGAGGGCTCTCATGATTTTACTTCACCATTTGTTCAGACACACTTTAGCAGCATATAAGCCATACAGTTGATTCTCCCCTTGGTTGCAGTTTTATCTGTAGTGTCATTTTGAGTAATTGGGGTATGGTAGCTGATCAACTTTCAGGTTTCTCATTGGCAGAAAGGGACTGTATTGGCACCAAGAAAGAATATGATGGGTCCTCTCGGTGCCTGAGCAAGTGTCCCTCTTTTGCACTTGGCTACCCAAGGCCATTAGAAAATAAGCTTAATAAAGCAACTCAGTGTATACATCTTAACTATTCCCAGCCAAGGGGATGCAGCTATAGAAGAAATATTTTAAACCAATATGAAAGATGGTAAATGTACATATTTAGTCAGTGATCTGTGAAAGTTTTTGAATTAGTTTTTAAAGCTTTGTTAAGACCAGAACGCACAGATGTTGAAAACAAGTTCAGATGTAGCGACAGATGGTATTTGATTATGAAGCAGACTGTTCATATAATACAAAGATGCTGCTTCTGCCATACACAAGTAACTGCAGAGAGTGCAGTAGAAATTTTGGAAGGCAGAACAGTTCAAGAGGTTCTTTGTGCAGCAATAACTTTCACGTTTTTCCAGCAGTTCTAGAATTGAGATAATTTTCTTTCTTTTGCAGTCAACAGCTTCACTGCCCCCCCACCCCCCCATCCTCCTCTATTTTCTTGCCTGTGGTATAGCTCTCTTGCACTTTTTTGATCCTATTTTCAGGTCATCTGAAATCAGAATAAGGATAAATACACTTCATTTATATTTATAGAACAAAAAAGTTCCTTCAGGTTAAAAATAAAAATAAATACTATTACATATTACTGGGAGTACCTATTAAACAACGAAGAATACCACATTTTGGACAAATCCTGCATTTTGCAAATAGTGCAACACTATACCCAAAACCACAGGGCACAGGTGTTTTGCTGGGGTTGACATATATCCCTATTTGCTGAATTTGCTGCCATAAATACTGTCACCCCACTTGCCTTCTCCAAAGAGACACAAGAATGGTCCTTGGTGCTTTGGAAATACCAGCAGGGAGCCAAGTGAATGATAGGAGTACTGATTACTGGGCACCAGCCTCACCCTACTGCTGGGTAAGATTCTGACTGGAGTGGGGGATCTAGACCTTTGCTGCCCCAGCTGCCCTTTTGGCTCATGGGCTATGGATCTCAGTGCCTTTGCCCAGCAGAAGTAGTAGCTAATGTGGGCTCGGGCAGTGCCCAGCCCTTTCCACAGGGTCATTCCTGGCAGAGGCAGGTTGCCCCCATCACCCCACTGTGGCACCCCTCACCCTGATCTCTTCCCAGCACAACCCCTGCCAGTGGTTGGGACAGCCACTCTTCACCTCCCTGCACTGCAGCCAGCAGTGGCTGTGGCCCCCGTGAAAGTCTGCCGAATGCTCTGGAAATTTCTGAAAGGGCAGAAACACCATGTAAACAGCAGGACCTTCCCAACTGTGCACACCAGCACCAAGGAGGAAGCAACCTGTCTCCCAGACAAGAGGAAATCCTCACCACGGATGGGCTTTTCCAGTTTCTCTGTGGTTTCCCCCATGTTCCACAAAAGCAAATTGCTGGGTAAACAGTATTTTAAAATATTGGCTTTGGTCACTCACAAAGATACAAAAAGATGTGAGAGAGCAAGGTTTCTGCTAGGAAATAAATAAGGAACAGCCGCAGTATTTCAACTGTGCAATGCAAACCAGGGGTTTTGTGAGGGCTGCACACAGAGCCCTTGCTCAGGCTGTTAACGAGTAACGGTGAGCGTTAATGAGTAACGCAGAGGGATGGCAGTGGCTGGAGCCAAAGCCGGGGACTGGAGAACTGGGCCCTATCCCTGGCTCTGTGGTGGGCTGGCAGGAGGTCCTGGGAATGAGGCGCTGCTGTCCTGTGTCTCCATGTCGCTGTCTGTAAAATGGGGACTTGCTACCGGCAGCATGACAAGCTTTGAGCTCATGTTTTTGAAAGCACTTGAGGATTTCAGCTCTGGCACGTAAGGCACCGTGGAGCTCCTCGCCTGAGCTCTAGGTTTCACCAAAAGCTGGGAAATCATAATGTGCATGTTTGCGTAAGAAAGTGGTGAATTTCATTTTGTATTTTGCTGCTTCCAAACACACAATTTATTATGAAAGATTTGAAATACGCTCCTTCACCAAAGCATCCTTATACTTCCAGGCTATTTGCATTCTAAGTCAAGATTAGCATGTGCTTTTTTCAAATAAGCCATTAAAGCAATTTAAACCTCAGTCTCATGGGCTGTTTGAGATCCACTCTTAACTGTTCTATGGGTTTCTTAAATATGCCAACGCTATAGATGTGCATGAGGTGCAGGTGAGTCTGAATGGCCAATCTTCAGCCCAAGTCAGGCAGTCATGCAGTCGCTGGGATGGATGTGTAGTCAGAACCTTGTGTCATTTACTGACAAATTGTGAAAATTATATTTAAAAAAAATCTGAACGTGCCTCCACTTCAGAGAAATCTGGGCTCAGGGTTTTGACTGGAGCATCATCTCTTCCTTTAAAAGCTCAGACCAAATTATTGAGCTGATAAGCGATTCCCCTTGGTTTTAGATGTGCTGGCATGAATTATCCTTGAGTGCTGCATATTAGGGTTGTTTTGTACTAAAAGGTGTTAAACACTTGTAATAAATATTTTTCCTTATTTCCCCTAGGACACAGTTCCATCTCTGGTTGGTGAAGCATAAAAAAGAGCTGTCATGCCCAGTTTTAATAGGCAATAGGATTTCAAGCCCCCAGAGTTGTTTCACAGTCTGGCAGTGGCCATAATGAAACTGGCCACTGTTGCCACAAGACTTTTTCCTCTCATGCGTTCTCCCCTGTTACCTCCCACAGCTGCTTGACTGGCAGGTCTCTTGCAAACTGCAAACATATTTACATTGGAGCTGGTAGTATTTCTTTAGCTATCTGTGCCATCTTTCTCTTCCCCCCGCCTCCTTTCCCTAGCTAGAAAATCAACCTTAAGCCTAATTCTAAAGAATAAAATTAAACTGTGCATGCTATTAACTGTCTTTGAGCCTGAAGAGCAGTTCATTTTCATGTGTTTTGTTTTGAAGCAAATAGCTTGTTTGTTTGTTTGTTTGTTTGTTTCACACTGATTCCCAAATAAATGGGAAAGTACTACTATTCACTCGACTCGGATTTATTCATGAAAATGCAATCACAGCCTCCCAGACTCTGGGCAGAGTGAGGTGCAGAGGTCTTTTCTCTGCACAAGAGTAGGTATCTCACTCTGCTCAACAGCTCTGGAAAGATTCAGACTAACCTAAGCCAACAAAAATTCATCTGGGGGTAGACTAAAAAAATTTAATATGCAAATAAAATGTATGTCCTTCATCTCTTTCAGGTAAATGTATGTTAGTGACAATAATAAGCTGTATGCAAAAATTAACATTGTAGCAATTTATGGATTTTCTGTACCTACCAATCAATGAGGCTTTAACAGGCAGCTTCTGCAAAAGCCCCTGCCCACTGAAAAGCTAGGAGAGCAGGCAGGCCTTGCAATGAGCCCAGAGGGTCAGATATTGGGACCACGCAGGGAAACAATCCCACTCCCACCCCCGCTTTTTATCTAGCAGTTCTGTAACCACAATGTCCTCCATTTCTGTTGAACAATAAGCGTTAGCAAAGATTTATTTTCCATAAAGCATTCTTAAAATAAACACCACACCATCTTTTAAAACTGAATCAGATTAGTCCATTTGGGGAAATGCTATAACCCATTGCAAAGAGTGACAGAACTGTTTGCCGTTATTTCCTAAACGCAGTCAGTTGTATGCTGCAACTCACCCGTCGGTTTCCTTTCCCTCCTAACAAAGAGGGAAGACTGGATCAGAAGGGATCATCTCCATAGAAATTGTGTTGGCACAACTTAGGCTGGGCATAAATAAGGGTACAGACCAAGAAAATGAGAGCGATTAACTCTTTCAGGCTCTCAAATCACAAACCACAATTTTTTACATTTGGCTTCTCAGTAATGTGGCATGTAAAATATTCCAGTTCCTAGTGATGTTCTCAGTGACATGAAATTGTTCTATTTGCCTTTGTTAAGGATGATTCATGCCTTCCTTTTGATTTTTAAGCTAGAACATAGTATCTTCCTTATTGTAAAAATTCCAGGTATTAGGGGAACTGAGGATTTCCAAACACAGATGGCCAGATCTGCAGAATTTGGATCATTTCAGGGTGCTTGAAGCCTGGGAAAGTTGATTTGGCCCTCTGCAATGACAGGGACTACTTGCCAAGTTCCAGTCTAGTTCTGAACTCCTGCAGTATTCTGAGGTGCCAATAGCTAGGATTTCTTATTTAGAGATCTGTGTGCCTTCCATTGTAGGGCAAAATGGCAAATAGCATCTTCTATTTCAGAGAACCTTTATATTTGAGAGAAAAACTGATCAGGGGATATAGTGAGCTAGTAATCACCCAGGAGACTCGTTTCCTTCGGTCCATTAACTGGGCATCTGAGAATGATGACCTTCTCCTTCATCTAGTTAAGTCTTGCTTCCTAACAAAAATGAACCTTCCCCCCTAATCTGTAGCTACCTTTGTAAGCCTTTGCTAGGATGTGTTTAACCAGCTGCCTGGTTTCAGTCACCTCACCCTCTGTTCGACTTCCCTTCGACAAGGAAATTGTTTTCATGGTTTCTCTGCAGCTCCCACGTGGGATGCCTCTGCATGCTCTGAACAGAAGACCTCCTCAAGGAGTAGGTGAGACGGGGACCTTGACATGCTCCTTGTCTCAGACATTGCAGTCTGCTTGCTCACCATACCATGGTCTTGGCAACCTCCCGAATACACAGACAATTCATAAGTGCTGTGGGACAGTCATTTCTTTAGGAAATGACCTGAATATCAGGCATTTTTACCTCAAAATAGTTCTAGTATGTTGGTTTTGTAATTCGGATAGACTTGAACTAGGCTAGGCAATTTGCAGCAAAAACCAGACACCTAGAGACAATATGCCTAAATGACTATTAGTTACACAGATGCAATTTCTTGACCTTCCAAGACCTCCTTTAGATCTGGTATTGATGTGACCCAGCAAGCACAATTCCTGATGTACAAAGGACATGGGGCTTTAATTGCTGTTGCAGATATGAAGCACTTATTTGGTTGTTCCAGTGTAGCTAAAGATGGATTCAGGCTCAGCTCTACAGTGCCTTTAGGCCGAATCAGGGAAAAGTCTGAAAATAAATGACCTCAGATGAAAACATATTTTTAACATGCTCCATCTTCAAAATCAAAAAATTCTTGCATGATTTTGTGATCCAAACAAGCTACCATCTTACTGCCATCTGCACCATTTCTAAGCCAAAAAGAGACCATTCATATCTGAAGCACAGACAATAATGTAAATCAACTGTTCACTCAACCTCAAAATTTCAAGCTACATATGAAACAGCAGAATCAGCGAAGGACTAGAGAAAAACAATGAACAAATGAGACTTGCATTTTGACGAAATGTGTAAGAACAGGTTAATTATAGATAATGCTAATGATTATACAGCTTGAAAGGAAGTGATCCAAGGAGAGTGATAGGTTGTAATAAGAAGATAGAGAATGGTATCTGGACACTACCATTAACAAGGGTAAGTGGTAAATTGATAACAGGAACAAATGTGAACAACATCAAAACAAGCATTATTCTACATTCACCTGACTTGTGGAACTCCCTGTTGCAGGACACAAGCATGGCAGGTATAACCAGGAGATTATTACACATCGTAAATACAAGTTCTTTCTAACTCACTTTGGCTACATTTAATTTAAAGGGCTGTCTGTGCCTCAGACTTAACATGTCTCTTGCAGGGAGTTATTCCTTGTCTGACAGACTATTGCAAAATAACATTCATTATCCTAACTGGTACTGGAGGTAGGACACTGGATTAGATAAATCATTATATCCATTTTGCAAGAGGGCTGGCAGTTTCATTAATAAATAATTCGAACCAAGAGGCAAAGAAAACCTTCAGTGGACTACAGTGTTGGGCACAGCCTAGCTGCAGCAGAGAATCCCCTCTTGTTATGGAACAAAATAAACTTCCGGAAATAAATATAAACAATGGCAATGAGCTTGTAATTTATATTTTATTTTGCACAAGCTTGCATATATACTGCACATACATTCAGTTTAGAGAAGATGGAAGGCACACAAGGCAATTGAACTACCGTATCCTTTAAGTGGTACAAAGCAAAAAGGTAAAAGTCTGGAGAGTATACAAAAGCTTTAAACACACAAAATAAAATCCACCCCCCCCAACATTTTTCCTGTGTTTATCTTAAATTTAGTAGCTGCCAAGCTAGAATTGTAACTTTTTTCAATCAATTGTCTACTGCACCTTTTTTTTCCCAAACGGACAGGGGAGTCTTATTGTTTTATCTTGTTATCAATTAATATTACAGTACATCCTTGGTAATACAAAATTGTACACCTTCATCAAATAAATTAGGATAAATTAAACCAATAAATTATGCAAAGTCTTCAGAACAATAGACAACAACAAAAAATCCACAGTTGAAATTGCCTCTAGCTAAAAAATAAAATTAAAAAAAAATCAAAAATTGACTTTATCAGTTCAGTTATTGTACTATCTTCAAATTAAAGGGTCTTTATTACAAAAAAAGAGCTTAATAATGCTATTTACAACATATTGCTAAATAATATAAAGGCAGTGTTTTGTCACTTTTGTAACTATATACATATGAGTAATGGCTGGGACAATATCAGTTTAAACCTTAACCTTTGACTCTTCTGGGCAGCATTAAAACCAACCTAAAGAGGCTTTTTTTTCCTTCTTTTTTAGTTTCTGACTCTTATACGTTATATTGTAATGAGACGGTTATTGAGTTTGTCTAATATCTCACTTGAGTGGTATAATTAATGCAGAAAGGATGGGTTTTAGAGAAAAATGTAAGCTCGCTGTTTCTTCTAGATTTGTTTCTACATATCCCAGTATATTTGTGCATTCAGAAGGTGGCTGCTTCAGGAGAGAGGTGACTGTGGCTCAGATGAAAAGACTAAATAAAGTCATAGTGCCACCGCCTTTCATACACTAAAAAGGATATTCCTAAGAAGATACAAAGGTTAAATACCAGTTTTTATCCCAGCTCTAAATGTAAGCATTTTTAGCTTCAGTTTATAGATGGTTTACAACCAACAGTTCTACAGAAAACAAAATTGCATTTCCTTCAACAGAACATTTAAGTGCAATACAGTAACTGCTTACTCATATAAACCAGTTACATTCCTTAAGGGGAGCTTTTTGAAAACAATGCGTATCAGAATTTTCAAACACATAGTTTGTACCAGAAGGAAACATTTGCACTATTAACACCAATGATTGCTATATAATACACATGGCAAATATAGTTTTTGCTTTCACTTCTCATTTACAGTGCTCATTTTGGGGGTTTTGTAAACCACTTTCCATTTTTTAATATATATATATATCTTTCTGTGTGTGTGTATATATATATATGTATAATCTTTCAATGCTGCTGGTGAAAATCCTATCTTTAAAGCCACAAAATCTTCACCTTTATTTCTTAATTAATATTAACCTGTGGAAAAAAAACAGTTTTCTATTAACTGACTTCATATACATAGAAAAAAATCTGCAATTTTACAGAAATTGTATTACCCATTCCCTTGACATCTGATGAAAGAGACTTAACTTTTAAAAGTAGAGAGCTGGATTTTCAAGAATGCTTTCAACTAACTATACAGTTACTGTAGTGTTTCTTATAAATTCAACAGATGTTTTCAGAATGTAGTTACTAAAATCTTATGTCTTTATGCAAGAACAGCCATAAGGTTGAATATTTACATTGCTTTATAAAAGTTCCCCTCGATTTTCAATGTTCACCCACATACCTGGTACAGTAACAAAGATTCTGCAAACTTAAAACACTTTAATTAAATAATACTCAGAGGCACAAAGCAAACCTCAGGAATACATGGGTGAACACTTTCTTAAATAATTACTACATTCTAACATCTTCCACGTGTTTACCATTAAATGTGAAACGTTCCCATTTAACAACCAGAGATACAGTAAGAATTAAATGTTTTGTAGTTTCAAATAGAACATTCTTTTCACAAAACATAACAAATGTCTAAAATAGGTTCTTAATCTAGATAGGAAAAAGGTAAGCTTTTCACTTCATACGCTTATTTTGTGTGTGTTTGTGTTTCTGTGTATATATATACACATACATAAACACACACATTTTGTTGGTGTGTGACTACATATGTATATGTATATGCACATACATCACGTATGAAATATTGCTTCTATACTACTTTTTCATCAGGCTAAGAAAACACAAGATTTGCACCACAGTTACAAAAAATTGGCTTCTACAAGAATTTTCAAAACTTGAATGCTGCTCAAACAATTGAGAAAAAATAATTTGCGTTATCAAACTGTTCTAAAAATTCTCTGCTTCAAAAATGTATTCTCCTGCTTTGTTGGTTTTTTTTTTAATTT